>APFE030509193.1:13401-71404 GCA_000404065.3 Pinus taeda | reverse complement strand
TGTAAAGGAGGTTGCCCCCTCGAAGAGGTTGAATTCTAAGGCGTTGATCTATCTTTTCTTGAGCTGGTTTCATAACAAAAACTAGCTAGTAAAGATGAAAAACTTGAGAAACCAGCTAGTTAATTATGCTAAACTAAAACAAAAAATTAAAAAGTCTGGGATTTTTTATATATAAAGTGCTTCTTGAACATGCCTTACATTGTACCACAACAATTTACCTCAAAATTCCAGGTTGTGCACCACAATTAGACTTAGGTCGATCTTGTATTTTAGACAACGAGGTGGGCTTGGCCTTGAGAACATAATATTGCCCCCACCTATGTCTTAAAACTTCTTCACACCTTTGGATCCCACTGGGAGCGACCCCTAGCATGGCATCTCTATTCTTTGTATCAATTGTTCGGTAAGTACTACCCTTCTATCACTTGAAGCTACCTCCTAAAAGATTGGTCCAACCTTTGTCCAAGTGACCCACTTGCAGCAAAAGGAATATGTAGACTAACGCCTAATCCAACCTTTATGTGTGGCTATGTAGCCCTTCAACAGATTGTTCCTTCAACTATTGTGTAATCTTACTTAGTGTGATTTTTTTTATGTTAAACCTTAATTACAACAATGATCAAGAAAACGCAAACTAGAAAAAGGCAACCTACACAATGCTAGTACACAAAGGTTTGCACAATGAGTTCTTTATTGTGTTGTATAGTGATCTCACCAATCAACATCAAAAATCATCTAGAATGGAGGTTATCCTTTTATAAAAAAAATCTAACAGCTAGCTAACAACTAGTTGACTCCTCCTCTAGGAAAATATTTTTCACTTGTCATCCACACATTGGAGACTAAGTAATTTTAATAAAATATTACATTTACATCAATAGTTTTCGCACAAGGGGGTCAACTTGACTCTCATGACCCTTGGAAACTCAACATTCCTTTGCACTTGGCTTGAAAGTTAAAGAGATGTCCCAAAAATGCCCAACATCCACCTAAAATACTCAGCGTTCCACTTGGCTACATGAGGCTCGATTTGGTCCATAGTATGACTGGACTTAGTTGAAGAAGGCTTTGATTTGGTTGAAGGAGGAATCTCTTGACTTTGCAATGGCTAGAAAAGTGTCCACTCATCGAATTCTTGGTCCATAGCATCTTAATCTTCCTCTTTGGTCTCCAAACAACTAGTAACCACCTCCAACAACTAGTAACTTTGACTTCGAAGAACTAGTTAAGTTGAGTTTGCCACCTTTGCTTGGTTCTCCAACACCTTGAGGAAATTGACATTTTTGCCACTTGGGTTTGCTGAGATTTTCCTTGATTTCATTTGGGTCTAGCTTCAATTTTCCACATACTGTCTTGCATTGCCACATCATTGTTAGTTTTTGTAGCATCGAATGTGTTCTAGCCTTGAAATTTTGTGGAGAGGGTAGAATACATGAGATATCCAAAACCCAAAAATAGTTTCTGGAAATTCCACCTAGAAATGACTTAATTAAATTATTAACCAGTTTTTAAATATTTCCTAAGTCGAAACTTAGAGAATATGGTTAATTAATCAGTATTAATTAAGTAAATGCATGAATGATCGAGAAACTCACACGGATCGACTTCAAGTTAATCCTAACCATTGCTTAAGATTTAATCTTAGTCGTTGAAGTCCCAAGAGAGGATTACAAGAAGAAGTCGATGGGCCCTTAAAGATAATGCTTTAGCAGTTCAATTTCATGAGCATATTGATTTCTAGAGTAGCAGCAGTCAATTGCCAGAGAGAGCCAGTGAGATCGAAGCAGTGAGAGAGGGGCAGAGACAGTGAAGTCAGAGGAAGGATTCCAAATCTGGTGAGTGTATTTGCAGAGAGCCAAGTGAGCCACAGTGAGGCTTAGACATATGTATTCCACAATACCCAAAAATTGTTTTGGGAAATTCCACCCGTGGACAATTTTATTAAAATAATTAATTATTTCTAATGGGTCCATAAGTCTAAACTTAGGAAATGAAAATAATTAATGGGTATTAATCTAAACTGTGGGTGTAACTTCTAGAAGAAGGCGAAGATCGAGTCCAAATGATATGAGCCATTGATTAGAATCTAATCTGGGTTGTTGGTTCTCAACTAGAAGATTATAAGAAGGACATCGAGGGGCATTTGGGAACACATTAGAGGCAGATACTCAGTTAACTGAGTAAGATCGATTTTCTCATTGATCGAAGTTCAACAAGAGAAAATCAAATTAGAGGGAGAGTTGCAGATGAGAAGGAGAGAGAGGGTATCAGCATCAATCAGGAGGTCAGGGGCAGAAGATGCAAAGCAGAGGGAGGACAGTGCAGAGGCTGTGATGTAGAGGAGGGACAGCGCAGAGGCAGTGTGACGTTGGGACTGTGCAGTTCTCACGTAGGGGCTAACGCAGTGAGACACAAAGGGGGCAGAAGGTCCTCTCCTAGATCAAAAATTCGTCAAGAAGTGTCTGTAAAATTTCTCACAGAGAATCATCTTCTATTCTGCTGGTTGTATCTTGTACATGATATTTTCGCTGAAGAATAATAAAGAAACCCTCATTTGTTGCACCGGTTTTTCCACATTGGGTTTTTCAGGGGACAATTATCCAAAAATAACTGTCATCATGGTTATACTTGTGCTAGTATGTTTCTTTGCATTCACTATCCGCGGTATTTTTATTGTGAAGGCTGTAGTAGAATTTATTTCGATATTTGTTGTAGAAACATTGTGAACAACTTATTTATGAGTTAATAAGTCACTGCAATTGGATTTCTATGTAGAAATTTTCACCTGGTATCAGAGTGAGGCTAAGCAGAAGTGCAAACTGGAAGAGCTAGCGTTAAAGAGGAGGGAGTTCGAAATTACTGCATGGGCAGAAAATCGAATCCCTAGAAGAATTGCGCAGTCCAGCCTAGGAGGGAAAAATTCTCATGAGAAAATCTCTCTCTGAGAGAGTCGACAGAGAGGAATATTTCCAAATTGAAGTTTGCCAGTGACAAAGGTAGCAGTGCAAAAACTTTAGCGCTGAGCAGTCTTCAAGAGAACATGTTGTTTTTCCCGCTGTAGTTGCTGGGGCAAGACAGCGTCAGAGATCGTTAGAAAAATAGCATAGATATGGAAACTCAAGATGTCCATGAATTATCTTCCAGATTAGAAGAAGAATTCGCATGCTTAGCAAGTTCAGCGTCAACAGATGTTTGGTACATTGATAGCGGGGCTTCAACCATATGACTAGAGTACAAGAATATTTCTCAATCTATCAAGAAGAACAAATGCACTTCTAGATTACTATGGGAAACAGAATGAAGTTTACTCTAGTAGGGAGAGACACCATAGCATTTCAGACGGAAGCAAGAACCAGCATCTGAGCCACCATTGTTTTGCATGTGCCTGGGTTAGGAATGAAACTGATTTCAGTGTCCTAGTTATAGGACAAGGGATACGATGTATACTTCATTCGAAAGAAAGTATACATCAAACATCCAAGCTGGAAGAAGAAGAGACAAATTGGAGCTCGAAGCAACAGACTATATAGGTTGCAGCTCAAGTCTCCAATGGCACTGATAGGCAGCAGTCATAATGGTGAAAATGAACTGAATGAATTATGGCACAGGCGAATGGGACACTTACACCATGGAGCACTGAGGATGTTTAGAGACACTATTACAAGATTTCGAGTCCTTAGTACTGAGCATGATGATTTATGCAGACGACGCTAGAGAAGTACGCTAAAGTGGCTTTTTCCAGAAGCAACAATAGAGCAGAATGTGTATTGGGATTGATACACAAATATTTGTGGTTCAATGTCCACAAGGGCTCTTAGTGGTGGTAAGTACTTCATCACCTTTATTGATGATCACTCTAGAAAAACCTGGATCTATTTTTTAAAGACCAAGGATGAGGTCTTTGATCGATTCAGAGAGTTTAAGGCTCTCGTTGAAAACATGATAGGGAAAAAGATAAAGGTATTGCATTCAGATAATGGTGGAGAATACACAGACAAAGACTTCACAAATTTCTGCACAAAGGAGGGCATCAAAAGAGAATGGACAACTCCATATAATCCGGAGCAGAATGGAGTAGCAGAGCAGAAAATAGAACTATTGTTGGGGCAGCAAAAGCTATGTTGTATGATCAAGACTTGCCTAAATTCTTATGGGCGGAAGCTTGCAACACAGCGGTCTATATTTAGAATAGAACTCCTCATAGAGCTTTGGGGAAGAGAACACCTGAAGGTGTCTTCACAGGTATGAAGTCCGAAGTAAGTCATCTTAGGATAGTTGGAAGCATGGCATATTGTCACATTCCAGACGAAAAGCGCAGTAAATTGGATTAGACTGCAGAAAAGGGGTACCTCGTAGGATATAGCGAGACCTCAAAGGCATACAAAATCTACATTCCTAGCAGCAAGAATATTGTAGTGAAACGGGATGCGAAGTTCATGGAGAATATAGCCTTCAGGAAATCTCGAGAGATGCCAGCAAAAGGTCAGTCAATAGATGTTCCATTAGTCTAGCAGTAGTGGGGTAGCAAGGAGGACAGACACCTAGATTGAGTACAATGACCAGTACCAGTATTTCCTCAGAAGAAGGAAATCCAGATAGCTCTCAGCAGATGGAATGCCAGGACTAGGAGGAGGAGTTGATTGAGCCTCCCACCACTAGTGTTAGAACCAGTAGGGAAGTACGGAAGACACTGAGGGACGCAAAGGATTTTGTTGGAGCTCCTAGAACCGAGAAGAGGCAGCGTAGATAGCCTGACAGGTACCAGGCCTTGGTAGCACAGGTTGAAGAACCCTCTAGCTTTCAGGAATTCGTTCAACATCAAGTTTGGGTGGATGCCATGGTAGAAGAGTATAGTTCTATCATGACAAATGATGTCTAGGAAGTAATACTTAGACCAGAGGATAGATCAATATGGATCTACAAGATCAAGTATGTTGCAGATGGAAGTATAGAGAAGTACAAGGCTAGGTTTGTGGAAAAGGGGTACACACAGAAAGAAGGAATAGACTATGAAGAAACCTTCGCCCCAGTACCTCAGTATACGTCTATCAGATCCGTTATATCCCTAGCAGCTCAAATGGGATGGGCGATTCACCAAATGGATGTCAAGACAACATTCTTAAATGGGTTGATAGAAGAAGAGGTGTATATAGAAGGCCCGAAGGCTTCGAAACTCATGAAAAGAGAACTCATGTATGCAGATTAAAGAAAGCTTTATATGGGCTCAAGCAGGCACCCAGAGCGTGGTATGGTCGGATTCATAGTTACTTGCAACAGTTTGGATTTGTCAAGAGTGATGTTGATCTCAATCTCTACTATTTAATGGTAGAGAATGAGCCACTTATTCTGGTATTATATGTGGATGACTTGTTTTTAACAGGGTCATCTAGGCTCATATAGGACTGCAAGAAGAATCTTTAAGCAGAATTTGACATGAAGGATATGGGGTTGATGCATTATTTTCTAGGGTTGGAAGTTTGGCAGAAGAATGGAGAGATCTTCCTTGGCTAAGGAAGATATGCTACAGAAATTCTGAAGAGATTCAGAATGCAGGATTGTTGAACCATGGCTACTCCCATGATCACCAACTGGAAGAAAATAGATGCATCAGGAGATAAGGAGGTGGACCCCACAAATAGCTCATTGGGTCGCTCATGTATCTGGTCAACACTAGGCCAGAGTTTTACTTCGTTGTCAACACCCTTAGTCAATTGATGGTGGAACCGAAAAGGGTGCATTGGGCAAAAACTAGGCACATTCTTAGGTATGTGCATGGAACAGACGAATATGGGTTGAAATACTCCCGAGGGGATGACGTCAGATTGAATGGATTCACAGATGTAAATTGGGCAGGTAGTTCAGTAGACCGGAAAAGTACCTCTGGGTATTACTTTAGTGTTGGATCAGAATGATCTCTTGGTGCAGCTGGAAGCAGAAGTCGGTAGCTCTGAGCTCAACAGAAGTTGAATATATGGTAGCCAACACAGCTACATGCGAAGCTATATGGCTTAGAAAACTGCTTGTGAGTTTGTTTAGAAAAAGGATGGAAGCGACCAGGGTTTACTGCGATAATCAGAGTTGTATCAAACTCTCTGAGAATCTCGTATTTCATAATTGGTTGAAACACATTAATATCATATGTCACTTTATCAGAGACTGTGTTCAGCGTGGGGTAGTACAACTGCAGTATGTCCCCGCAGGAGATCAAGTAGCAGACGTACTCACAAAGGGTATAGGAAGAGCTAAGTTCATTCAGTTCAGAGAGAAGATGGGTATCATAGAGAATCCATTTCAGTAGCAGAAACAAGTGATTTCTCTTACAGTGGCAGGGAATGAGATGGAGTTGCAGTACAGGTGTATTGTTGGCAGTGGTAGGGTCAGCAGCAGTATAGATGCAGCGTTTGCACAGTAGTTGGTGGGCAATGATCTCAGACATCAGCAGCGCAAAGGGAGATGTTACAGAACAGGGTGATGCTTCAGCATGTCACATTGCTAGAGCACATTCCTCGCTAAGAGGGATTGTTGATTTCTAGTAGCATCGGATGTGCTCTAAGTCTCAAATTTTGCAAGGAGGCTTAGACATATGTATTCCACAACACCCAGAAATCGTTTTGGGAAATTGCACCCAGAGATAGTTTTATTAAAATAATTAATTATTTTTAATGGATCCCTATGTCTAAACTTAGGAAATTAAAATAATTAATGGGTGTTAATCTAAACTGTGGGTGTAATTTCTAGAAGAAGACAAAGTTCAAGTCCAAATGATCTGAGCCATTGATTAGAATCTAATTTGAGACGTTGGTTCTCAACTGGAATATTATAAGAAGGACATCGAGGGGCATTTGGAAAACGCACAAGAGGCAGATACTCAGTTACCCAATTCTCACTGGTTGAAGTTAAGCAAGAGAAAATCGAATGAGAAGGAAAGTTGCAGGTGCAAAGGAGAGAGAGGGTATCAACATCAGTTAGGAGGTCAGGGGTAAAAGACGTAGATCAAAGGGAGGACAACATAGAGGAGGGACATTGCAGAGGCAGTGTGACATTGGGACTATACAGTGAGACGCAGAGGGGGCAGCAGGTCCTCTCCTAGATCAAAAACTCGTCAAGAAGTGTCTATAAAATTTCTCACAGAGAATCCTCTTCTATTATGCCAATTGTATCTTGTACATGAGATTTTTGCTAAAGAATAATAAAGAAACTCTCATTTGCTGCACCGGTCTTCCCACATTGGGTTTTTTCGAGACAATTGTCTAAAAATAATTGTCGTCGTGGTTATACTTGTGCTAGTATTTTTCTTTGCATTCACTTTTCACAGTATTTTAATTGTGAAGGTTGCAGTAGAATTATTTCGATATTTGTTGTAGAAACACTATGAATAACTTATTTCTGAGTCAATAAGTAGAAGAAATAATATTAATCACTGGAGTTGGATTTCTAATTAGAAATTTCACAATCTTAGTCATTGAAGTCTCAATAGAGGATTATAATAAGAAGTCGATGGGGCTCGGAGAAATAACTTCAGCAGTTTGATTTCATGAGCATATTGATTTCCAAAGTAGCAGCAATCAGTTGCCAAAGAGAGCTAGTGAGATCGAAGCAGTGATTGAGGGGTGGAGATAGTGAGCCGGAGGAAAGATTTTCCAAATCTGGGGAGGCAGTAGCAAGTGAGTCAAATTATCTCAGAGAGGCAACGCTGAGGGACTGCGCAGTGATTCAGTCAGGCAGATCGATTTGGTGAGGAGAAAAAATCGTTCTTAGTTCCAGAGGCTGGGAAGGAGTCCCAGAAGGCTACAGAGACGATTTTCTCAACTTCCAGAGGCAGAACAACTTCATCTGAGCCCAGTCCAGAGCAAGTCATCCAGCCAGCTATGTAGAGCGGCGTAGAGGTTGACGCAGTGCTCCAGGAGGCCAAGTTTTGAGAGGGAAAATCCAGCCAGAGATTGCTTGTAGGAGAAGGGTAATTCCCTTCAGTATTTTACTCAGATTTTCGTGTTGTTTGGATAGCCAATTGGGCATCCATAGATGTACTCAGATTTCATTGTTGCATAATAAAATAAAACCCTCACTATTGCACCAGTTTTCCCAAGTTGGGTTTTTCCGAGGACACTGGTCCAAAAATAATTGTGTAAATATTATGCGTGTGTGCTAGCATTTCTTCCAGTGTTTATTCTTCTGCAATTTTATTTGTGTAGGTTGCAGTGTGAGTTATTCAGTATTTGCTGTAGCAAACAATAAATAAATTGTTAAATCTAATTAACAATTAGGAGCATAATTTCTAGTTGCTGCAATAGGATTCGCATTTCCAAATTTTCGCATGCTATCAGAGTGCAGATGATCAGCCGGAGAGCTCAGTAGCGAAGGAAGAGGGAGTTTCATTGTTCAGTGTGGGTAGCAGATTGAAACCCCACAGGCAGCGCAGTCACCTTGGCCAAGAGGCCGAATTCCTTGAGGAGATTCAATTTTCTAAGTGTGAGACAGAGAAATTCGATCTCTCCAGATCGAGGGATTCCAAAGGCAGAGGGAGCAACCCAGTATTTTTGTAGCGCAGATCTCTAGTTGAACACAATAGTTTTGCAGCAATTTGCTAGAGCAGAGCTAGCGTCGAGTGGAAGAAGAGCACACACTGAGGGAAAATTTTCCTTAGGGAACTTCTAGTCTCAAGAAGTTTGATTTTCCTTGTAGATCAGCAATCGTTGTGTGGAGAGTTTCTCACTCCAAAAGGGAGTGTGAATAGTTGAGCAGAAGGGAAGAGGAGATTTTCGACATTTGTTGAGATGGCCACTGTTGGGCTTCGAGATCAAGACAGGTTGAAAGGTGCTTCCAACTATGTCATCTGGAAGGCAAGGATGTCCTTCCTTGTGGATGAGTTTGGCCTGAAGACATACATAGATGCAGTGGTAGTTGTGCCCCAGGATGCAGATCAACTAAAGGAGTACAAAAAGGAGATGGAATGAGCGAAGAGGTTGATCCTTGATGGTGTTCGAGATCACTTTGTTTCACATATAGTTGGCAAAGGGACTACCAAAGAGATGTGGGAGACTCTCACCACGCTATACCAGGGCACTTCCAAGTAGCAGAAGATGTACTTAGAGGAGATGTTGAGGCTCATCCGGATTCAGGAGGTCCAAGATCAGTTGTCAGTTGTTGGGGCAGCGCCTCAATCCACAGAGCTTGAGAGATTGGCACTCAACAGTGTCTCTGAGGAGTGGCAAGTCTTTGTCCAAAGCATATTGGGCAGAGACAAGCTACCAGAATGGGACAGGATGTGGGTTGACTTGCAACAAGAGGAATTGAGGCGAGCTCTTCTAAATAACTCCATCAGTGGCAGCAGCGACGAATCAAAGCAGGTGAAGGAGGAGGAGAATGTGGGCCTTGCATCAGAGGGTCCCAGTCAGGGACAGGGGGAGCAACGAAAGAAGAAGGACCTGTCAAAGGTAAAGTGCTTCAGATGTGGTGAGCTTGGTCACTGCAGTACCTAGTGTCCTCTCAGGAAGAAGGATAAGGAGGAGAAGCAAGACCAGCAGGAAGCATTAGCAGAGATTGATAGGCTTTCCTCTAGGCTAGAGGAAGACTTCGCCATGTTTGTTGATATACCCCCAGGAGTTAAGTGGAGCGACTTGGTATTGTAGCCCCAAAGTGCTACAGATGGGCAAGATCCTTGAGGAGGTCCACCTCATGGATCAATACCTTGCTACAGGGGCCCACATTATTCAGTAGCATGATGGATTAGTCATAATTGATGTAGTCAAATGCCAAGAGTGACAGTTGCAGAGACTAGTAGCAGTCAGATCTGGGGAGTGTAGTGCAGAGTTGGAAACAATGCAGTTGGCACAGTACAAAGTCAGCAGCAGTGCAGATGCCTCAGTGATAGCGCAGATACTAGTAGCAGTCAGAGACTCGGGTGACTGATGCATCATACTGATCACAGTTGATTCAATATTTAGGATGTTTTTCAGTTGCATATGTTACAGTTGCAGCAACAATAGATGGAGAGGGAGTTGCAATGCAAATGCAGTGTGTTGTCGCACAAAGTGTCTAGGCACCGCGACAACACTCAGAGTAAGGGTTGTCACTTTTGATCCTTACTCACTTCGTTTAGACTTTCTCCTAGGCAAGTCAAGGGGGGTAGTTCCTAAGGTAAATGGATGAGAAAGCCTATGGAACACGGGCTCTAGGAGATTTTAATGATGGACAACTTGACAAATGTAAATGGGTTTTGATTAACTCAGATGAATAGATTAGACGCTAATGTAACCAAGACATGACCACAAGATAGAAACAATTATAGACCAATGCCTTTATGCTCAATAGATCGTAGATTGAGTAAGAAAACAAGTTATCCAGAACCATTTTCCAATATGTGACGAATAGTGACAATATGATCAATATAAATGTTCCAAACTGTATCATGCAAGAGATTCCAGAAAAATTATATTCAATTAACTGCCCAGATCTAGATTCAATTAACTTTCTCCAACAGTGAATATGATTTAAAACATTCATCGCACCTTGACCATAGAAAAATTACTTACCATGAAAAGAAACCAAGGAATACTTACCATGAAAAGAAACCAAGAAACTTTAGATAGATTGTTTAATTATTCCTTAGACGAATTGAAGAAATAAAATAAATCAAAAAGGTTAATAAAATAAAAAATTTAATGGGCCAAAGGCCACATTAAAAAATTTTAATGCACATGCGCGAATCCCTTTAATCTAATTCCTTAGTAATTCTTAGGTCACCAAAAAACTTTAAAATTCTTAGATTTTTTAAATGTTTTTAAAAAATTTAGATTTACAAAAAAAAAATTAATGTTTTTTTAGATTTTAAGATTTTTAATGAAATTTTTTAAATGAAAACAAAAATAAATAAATAAATGAATCATAAATCAAAGATAAAAGGTAAGAAAATCAAAACAAATCTGAAAATTAATAAAAATCAACACAGAAAATCGAAATTCAAATTAAGAAGAATTAAATTTAAAAAATTGAATGTCACAAAGATTATAAGGAAAATCAAACATGAAACAAAATTTGAAGGAATGAATGAAATCTAAAAAAAATCAAAATGTTATTAACTTAACTCTAATGAAAAATAAAAAATCAAGCGTAAAACCCAACCTACCTCATGCGTAAAACATAAAGTCGAATGCCTTCCTTTTCTTTATTTTTTGTACGTGGTATGCATCTGCAGGTCAAGGGAAGGAGAAGGTGACGACGGCAAGGGAAACTCGAGCCGACAAAAAGGAGTGCGAGAGGGATTTACAGCTGCCGGGAGAGGAGAACGGGCTGATGGTGGAAGACTGAGGGATACGCGGCTCGACGGGAATGGAAGACGGAACTGCGAATGATAGCAGCATCCGGCCAACGCTTGAGGGTTTGCAAGGAACCGTGAGTTTTGAAGGGAATGGATACACGGCGAGAGAG
Source organism: Pinus taeda (assembly GCA_000404065.3). Taxonomy (NCBI): domain Eukaryota; kingdom Viridiplantae; phylum Streptophyta; class Pinopsida; order Pinales; family Pinaceae; genus Pinus; species Pinus taeda. Next base: position 59,977 of record APFE030509193.1, on the reverse strand, counting down.
AGGATGAGCTAAGCTACAGGGGTTATTGTAGGTCAACGGGAGGGCAAGGAGCAGCAGATGAGGAATGGACGGACTTGGAGCAGTGGGAGAGCAAGCTGACAGTAATGAAAGACACAGGGCTTTGAGGGATTTGATGCAAGCAGTGAGCAACAAAAGATTGAACCTGAAGAGCATCAGGGAGAACAAAAAAAAAAAAGATTCAAAGGGCTTTAAAAAAAATGCAGGCAGACACAGCTTTCCTTAAAAAAAAATTCGAAAATCTTTGTAGCAAAATGAAAGCCCAACCAATAGATCGAAAATCTCAAACAAGTGTAGCCAGAAAACCCCAGAAATCTTGAATAAAAAGTCAAATTCTTCTGCTTCAAATTTATTGATGAAACCCTTAAAAAAAAAATCTTCAGGTTTAAAAAAATTATGGAATCCACCTACCTTAGATTTGTTAATGAAACCCTCACGAAGTTTCCAGATCCAACAATAAAAAATAAAAAATTTAAACCCTCATACTATAAAATGTCTGAATAATATCCCTGGAAAACGATGTTAATGAACCGCAGAGATTCATATCTTACCCTCCAGGGCCTATATCTAGACCCTATACAGATTTCTCCTTCAGATCTGTAGTTGCATAACAACAAGAAACACCCAAACGATATATACAATGACCCAAAAAACTAAAACCCAGAAAACCCAAGTCAGAAAACTGAAAACAATTACAAATTTGTGTACATGATGACAGATCTATCAGATTTAGGGAGTATGAGTCCGACTCCACTCCCAAATCTGATGATCTGAGGCTCTCAACAACTAGATTTATCGATTTAGCACAGAAAAAAAATTAAAATTTTTAAATTTTAAGGGAGGTGCTGAGCTCAAAACCCTTCATGCATCACCCAAAAAAATATCTTATAATAAGCCCGGGATCAAATTAAGTTGGGCTCTTCAGAAAACACGGATTGGGAGTTGGCTGGTCCAATTGAAAACTTCTCTGAACGCTCAATGATCTAAAAATCAAGACTTTCCTACAAAACTCAATTCAACGATCAACATAGAGCGAGAAAACGATAATAAAATTCAGATAAATAGAGATACCTGCTATTATATTCAAAACTTAAATTATCATTCAAACCCCGTGGACTGAACAAGATACATGTACTCAAATCACTCTTCATAAAGCTACCTTCAATGGCTAAAAAGAAATCTATGCATGAAAAAGACACATCTTACAGTATTTCCACGAAGAGTAACACCAGTAGAAATTAACCCCAAAGTCTTTCTTTATTTGCTCATAAAAAAATTACAAGAGAGTTTTTCGCTTAGCACACGACTCAAAGGTCAGATGAACTAACTGACAAATGACCTCCTATTTAAAGATAAATCCTCCAACAGCTAATTCGAGTGATCCTCGTCAAGCAATCTCGACTGTTGATGATGATTAAAATTTCTTTTAATCTCATCTGTCGAATTTTAAAATTATTGAAGAAATTCGAATTTTTCAATTAAATGCATTTTAATTAATTAAAAAATTAAATTTTTGAATTAATTTCCTCAAATTTTTTACTTTGACTTAACCCCAGGGACCAAAAGCTTAAAATTTAGCAAAATAATTATTTTACCTTAGTCCCTAGACCTCTTAAAATTTTATTTTTTAAGGACCGACAAATTTTGCCTTCAGAGAATTTAAATTCACCTAGGACCTAGAATTAATTAAAATCCTAGCTTAAGATTTTAATTAATTTTGGCCAGAAAAATTTAATTAATTAACCTATGAGGGAATAAATTATTTTTCCAACCCTCAAAACACTTTACATCATGATTTTTACATTTTTGACATCTCAAGGGGGAAAACCCATTTGCAAAAGACCCTCACAAACTACCCAATTCTGCGACACAAATATAATCTAGCAGACCAAGCAATTTGTAATAAAATAACCTAACCAAATAGTTAGGATTATTCCCAAATCACTTTTATATAGACTTGGTCTAGAACACTAGGACTCCCCTAAGATCTCAATGACAAAATCCATTCCGAATTTGGGGTAAGGCTGGAGGAAAACTCTGTCGACCATCCAAGAATGGATCTGTGAGACAAAAAACCTCCTGGAATGTAGATCGTCACCAAAAAAGTAGGTTTACCTAGGTAATTACATACACGACATAGATCTACTGAAATTATTTACATTATACACATGCAGAATGGGCTTACATTATAAGTTGATGATGATAGCTGGACGACACGAACACATCAATCGGGCACTATCCCTTTTGCAAAAAAAATGGGTGTACCGCTATGGGTTGTTGACACGTAGTGGTCAACATCTGGCTCTACTTGGGGACACGTTGCTACACTGGAGGAATGTGAGAATCCAGAATCTGCATCCATGCAACACACAACATAACATAAGTAGCGTCCATCCAAAAATTATTATATAACATTAAGCACAGGAAAGATATAAGCTTTTCATTTATTAACTAGTCTAACAACATGAAAAACACAAATCTAACTACAAAATGAAATATTGAAATAACATGGCATAAGGTTAGAAATACAATATAAAGATGCCCCATGGTATCAGATGCATTCAATATAGTGCATACTGAGCATTTCTCTACTTTCAGGAAAATCTGTCAGTTGTTTCTTGGATGTGCCTTGTCCAATTTTGCATACGATAGGACTTTTTCCTATCCGAAAACCAAGCTATTCGCGACCATTTGATGCATCAAATCACTTTCTCATTCTCTTTCTCTTGCATTTTTTCTTTGTGGAAGGCTGCATCACTGATGATGTGGAACATTCTGCTTCAAAATCTCAGATGAAGTATGTAAGATATGCGTGACATGTCTTTCTTCATTTTGCATCTATTCTGTCAAGAATGATGGATCAGTCGCACAGGTGTCATGAGTTATAACTTGACCTTTTTTTATTTCTCCTTTGATCATGTCATTCTTAGTTAAATCTTCATTAATGGAGTTAGCCTCTTTCTCGAAATATTCACAACAAGACGGGACTTGTGATTTCCTCTCTTCCAGCCTCTTATGTAATGGACCCATTGCTCTGGCATGTCTTACTATCAACTTTGCTTGATTGAGTTCAGTTTTCACGAATCTTTCTTGTAGAGTGACATGATTAGCTTGCATAGCCTTTATTTGATTTTGAATAATGGACATCTAATTAGAATGATTAACTTCCATTATTTTTAATTTATTTTCGATGATATGTATTCCATCTGTATTTATGACAAATGGAACCTGCTTTTCTTCTATGGCCAATAATATATTCTGAAGAGATATTTGACCAACTTCCATGTCCTTTATAATTTTATCATTCTTTGCTTTCATGCCCATGAAACAGTTTTGCATATAGTTTATCTCTTTCTTATGATTTTCTTGCATGGTAGCTAACTAATTATTATAATCGAATCTCATGATGGTCATTTCTTCATCCATAGTTGACCATTTGTTCTAAATCGAACTTATTTCTTCTTGATAACTTGCTTCCATGGTAGTCACTTGATTTGAATGATTGAATTCCATGATCGTCATCTTTTCCTCTAGGGCTAATAACTTATTTTGCATAGAATTATTTTCCCTGTCACTATTAGCTTTCATGGTCTCCATTTCCTTAGCATGTTGAATCTGCATGTTGATTACGTGATCAGAGTGTTTAATTTTCATGATTTCCATCTCCTTATCACGTTTTTCCAGGTGGATGTACAAATTTCTCATATCCTTGACGTAATCGGTTACAAATGTTTCTTGATTAAGCTCCATATTTTTTACCAGTTGTGCTTGACTGAACTGCATGTCTTTAACCAACTGTTTTAGTTCTTCTATAATTTTCTTATCATTTTCCCTTTAATTGTCGACACTGATTTGATAACTTGTTCCTAGTTTTCCACTATCATGGATTTCTCTAGCAACAGTACAAGTGGATGGCACATTCTGATATGGAGAATTGTCTTGAAATCTTTCATTGACAGTTAGATCCTTTATAAGATCACTTTCATTCTGTTGCATAATTTTAGGGGCACAAGGCGAGGTACCTTGATAACCATATCTATCTGAAAAAGAATTGATGATGTCTTGTAAAGAAGCGAAAGAATCTTTACGACAATTGTTAAACCAATTCAAAGCATCAACCTCTAAAGAAAAGGAAAATAGACGCATCTTGACATCTTCATGTTTATATTGGAGAGAACTACAATATTTGATTATTGTATGAGTAAACCTGCATAGATGCTTTCTAACAGCAACTGAATCACCACTTGAGAACAAAGGCAATTTATGAATAGCGGCTTTCGGTATATCATGGAGAAAATCAGTAAAATGACACAGGGTAAACGAATCATCCATGATGACTTACTTGAAGGGATAAGGAGAGACCAAATGGATGCTAGTGAGAGACCGCTGCTCAAGAAAATCAAGAGATCAACAAGAAGTGAGCTTCTATTAGAAATTCTTTTAAGAAATGAAAGAAGTTGAGTCGCCACTTGAACATGAATCTAGCTCTAAGATCCAAAAGGAAAACAACTGGATATAAGGGAGGGTTTCTTGTTTGAGAAATAATGGATGAATAAGTGGAGTCGCCACCCAAACAAGAAACGAACCAATATGTCCAGGTTCTAAAGGTGTAGATGAAACGATTAATGAGATGACAAAAGGCAAAATGATGAAAAGATCAAATGACGCCAAGAAATGTTTTGCCGCTTGATAGGCTAATGAATGGCGGAAAATATGAGATGATTAAAGTGATGTCGAAGAAACCAAGGACATAAAAAACTTTGTCCCCGGTGGCAATGCCAAGAAGTGTTGGCTTTGCTAGCTCAATTGAGAGATGAGAAAGATGAAAGATGAATGTCGTAAAGCCAAGGCCCAATAAATCGGTCCCCAGCAGTGGCGCTAAAAAATATTGGCGTTGCTAGTAAAAATGATAAAGATGATATGAGGAGAATGAAGATAAAATGTTGTTGAAATGTTGAGACTTAAATGTCCCCGACAGTGGCATGAAAAATGTTGTCGTTGCCAGCTCAAATGAAAAGATGAGAAATGAGAAGAATGATAAGGAAATGCCGTTGAAACGCTGAGAATAAAATATCCCCGGCAACAACGCCAAAAAATGTTGTTGCATAAAGTGTCTAGGCATCGTGACAACGCTCAAAGTAAGGGCTATCACTCTTGATCCTTACTCACTCCATTTAGACTCTCTCCTAGGCAAGTCAAGGGGGGTAGTCCCCAAGGTAAATGGATGAGAAAGCCTATGGAACACAGGCTCTAGGAGATTTTAATGATGGACAACTTGACAAATGTAAATGGGTTTTGATTAACTCAGATGAATAGATTAGACACTAATGTAACCAAGACACGACCACAAGATAGAAACAATTATAGACCAGTGCCTTTATGCTCAACTAACCGTAGATTGAGTAAGAAAACAAGTTATCCAGAACAATTTTCCAATATGTGACGAATAGTGACAATATGATCAATATAAACGTTCCAAACTGTATCATGCAATTGATTTCAGAAAAATAATTTTCAATTAACTGCCCAGATCTAGATTCAATTAACTTTCTCGAACAATGAATATGATTTAAAACATTTATCACACCTTGACCATAGAAAAATTACTTACCATGAAAAGAAACAAGGAATACTTACCATGAAAAGAAACCAAGGAACTTTAGATAAACTGTTTAATTATTCCTTAGACGAATTGAAGAAATAAATAAATCAAAAGGGTTAATAAAATAAAGATTTTAATGGGCCAGAGGCCACATTAAGAAATTTTAACGCGAATGCGTGAATCCCTTTAATTTAATTCCTTAGTAATTCTTAGGTCACCAAAAAACTTTAAAATTCTTAGATTTTTTAAATGTTTTAAAATTTAAATTTAAAATAAATTGATTTTTAAATTTTATGATTTTTAATGAAATTTTTTAAATGGAAACAAAAATAAAAAAAATGAAATCATAAATCAAAGATAAAAGGTAAGAAAATCAAAACAAATCAAAAAAATAATAAAAGTCAACACAGAAAATCGAAATTGAAATTAAGAAGAATTAAATTTAAAAAATTGAATGTAACAAAGATTAAAAGGAAAATCAAACATGAAAAAAAATTTGAAGGAATAAATGAAATCTAAAAAAAATCTAAATGTTATTAAGTTAACTCTAATGAAAAATAAAAAAATCAAGCCTAAAACCTAACCTACGTCATGCATAAAACATAAAGTCGAATGGCTTCCTTTTCTTTATTTTTTGTGCGCGGCATGCATCTGCAGGTCGAGGGAAGGAGAAGGTGACAGCGACAAGGGAAACTCGAGCTGACAGAAAGGAGGGCGAGAGGGATTTGCAGCTGCCAGGAGAGGAGAGCAGGTTGATGGCGGAAGACTGAGGGATACATGGCTTGACGAGAATGGAAGATGGAACTACGAATGATAGCAGCGTTCGGCCAGCGCTTGAGGGTTTGCAAGGAACTGAGGGGTTTGAAGGGAATGGATATGCAGCGAGAGAGAGGACGAGCTAAGCGAGCTAAGCTACAGGGGTTATTGCAGGTCGATGGGAGGGCAAGGAGTAGCAGATGAGAGATGGACGGACATTGAGCAACAGGAGAGAAAGCTAACAGTGATGAAAGACGCAGGGCTTTGAGGGATTTGATGCAAGCAGTAAGCAACAAAGGATTGAACCCGAAGAGCAACAGGGAGAATAAAAAAAAGATTCGAAGGGCTTTAAAATAATGCATGCCGACAAAGCTTTCCTTAAAAAAATTCGAAAATCTCTGAAGCAAAACGAAAGCCCAACCAGTAGATCGAAAATCTCAAACAAGTGTAGCTAGAAAACCCTAGAAATCCTGAATAAAAAGTCAAATTCTTCTGCTTCAAATTTATTTATGAAACCCTTAAAAAAAACTTCAGATTTAAAAAAAAAATTATGGAATCCACCTAACTTAGATTTGTTAATGAAACCCTCACGAAGTTTCCAGATCCGACAATAAAAAAAAAAAAAAAAAAAAAAAAAAAAAAAAAATTAAACCCTCAAACTGTAAAATGTATGAATAATATCCCTAGAAAACGATGTTAATGAACCGTAGAGATCCAGATCTTACCCTCCAGGGCCTATATCTAGACTCTATACAGATTTCTCCTTCAGATCTGTAGCTGCAAGACAACAAGAAACACCTAAACGATATATATACAATGACTCAAAAAACTAAAAGCTAGAAATCCCAAGTCAGAAAACTAAAAATAATTACAGATATGTGTACATGAATGACAGATCTATCAGATTTAGAGAGTATGAATCCGACTCCGATCCCAGATCTGATAATTTGAGGCTCTCAACAACTAGATTTATCAATTTAGCACAGAAAAATTAAAATTTTTAAAGTTTAAAGGAAGTGCTGAGCTCAAAACCCTTCATGCATCACCCAAAAAAAAAATATTTTATGATAAGCCCGGGATCAAATTAAGTTGGGCTCTTCAGAAAACACGGATCGGGAGTTGGCTAGTCCAACTGAAAACTTCCCCGAACGCCCGATGATCTAAAAATCAAGACTTTCTTGCAAAACTCAATTCAACCATCAACATAGAGCGAGAAAACGATAATAAAATTCAGATAAATAGAGATATCTGCTATTATATTCAAAACTTAAATTATCATTCAAACTCCAGCGAGTGAGCAAGATGCTTGTACCCAAATGGCTAAAAAGAAATCTATGCATGAAAATGACATATCTTACAATATTTCCACAAAAAGTAACACCAGCAAAAATTAACCCCAAAGTATTTCTTTATTTGCTCATAAAAATATTACAAGAGAGATTTTCGTTTAGCACATGACTCAAAGGTTGGATGAACTAACTGACAAATGACCTCCTATTTAAAGATAAATCCTCCAAGAGCTAGTTCGAGTGATCCTCGTCAAAGCAATCTCGACTGTTGATGAGGATTAAAATTTCTTTTTAATCTCATCTATCGAAATTTTAAATTGAGGAAATTTGAATTTTTCAATTAAATGCATTTTAATTAATTCAAAAATTAAATTTTTGAATTAATTAAAATCAAAATTTTGACTTTGACTTAACCCCAGGGGCCAAATGCTTAAAATTTAGCAAAATAATTAATTTACCTTAGTCCCTAGACCTCTTAAAATTTTATTTTTAAAGACCGACCAATTTTGCCTTCGGAGAATTTAAATTTACCTAGGACCTAGAATGAATTAAATTTCTGGCTTAAGATTTTAATTAATTTTGGCCAGAAAAATTTAATTAATTAACCTATGAGGGGGATAATTATTTTTCCAACCCTCAAGACATTTTACATCATGATTTTTACATTTTTTACATCTCAAGGAGAGAAACCCATTTGCAAAAGATCCTCACAAACTACCTAATTTTGCGACACAAATATAATATAGCAGACCAAGCAATTTGTAATAAAATAACCTAACCAAATAGTTAGGATTATTCCCAAATCACTTTTACATAGACTCGATCTAGAACACTAGGACTCCCCTAAAATCCCAGTGACAAAATCCATTCCGGCTTTGGGGTAAGGCTGAAGGAAAACTCTGCCGACCATCCGAGAATGGATCGGTGAGACAAAAAACCTCTCGGAATGTAGATCGTCACTAGAAAAGTAGGTTTACCTAGGTAATTACATACACGACACGGATCTGCTGAGATTATTTACATTATACACATGCAGAATGGGCTTACATTATAAGATGATGATCAAGTTGATGATGATAGCTGGACAGCATGAACACATCGATCAAGCACTATCCCTTTTGCAAAAAAAAGGGGGTGTATTGCTATGGGTTGTTGACAAGTAGTGATCAACACAGTGTTGGTAGTAGTTTAGCAGGGTTAGCAGCAACACAGATGCAGCATATATCAAAGTTGTGCAATGATTGGTGGGCAGTAGCAGCCAAACATTAAAGCGTGACAGGAGATGATGCAGAGACGGGGTGCTATCACAAGATGTGTTGTAGAGCACTAGAACACATTCGTTGCTAAGAGGGAGTGTTATTTTTTGTAGCATTGGATGTGTTCTAGCCTTGAAATTTTGTGGAGAGGCTAGAATGCATGAGATCTTCAAAACCCAGAAATCGTTTCTGGAAATTCCACCTAGAAATGACTTAATTAGATTATTAGTCAGTTTTCAAATATTTCCTTAGTCTAAACTTAGGGAATATGACTAATTAATCAGAATTAATTAAGTCAATATGTGAATGTTCTAGAAACTCACACGGATCGACTTCAAGTTAATTCTAGCCATCAATTAAGATCTAATCTTGGTCGTTGAAGTCTTAACAGAGGGTTATAAGAAGAAGTCGATGGGGCTTGGAGAAATAACTTCAGTAGTTTGATTTCATGAGCAGATCGATTTCCAGAGTAGCAGCAATCAATTGCCAAAAAGAGAGCTAATGAGATCGAAGCAGTGATTAAGGGGTAGGGATAGTGAGCCGAAGGAAAGATTTTCCAGATTCGGGGAGGCAGCAGCAAGTGAGTTGAATTATCCCAGAGAGGCAACGTTGAGGGACTGAAGCAGAGGCAACGTTGAGGGACTGCAGAGTGCTTCAGTCAAGCAAATCGATTTGGTGAGGAGAAAAATCCATTCTCAGTTCCAGAGGCTGGGAAGGAGTCCCAGAGGGCCGGAGACACGATTTTCTCAACTTCCAGAGGCAGAACGACTTCATCTGAGCCCAGCCCAGAGCAAGTCGTCTAGCCAGCTATGCAGAGCAACGCAGAGGCTGATGCAGTGCTCCAGGAGGCCGAGTTTTGATAGGGAAAGTCCAACCAGAGATTCCCTGTGGGAGAAGGGTAATTCCCTTCAATATTTTACTCAGATTTTCTTGTCGTTTGGATAGCTAGTTGGGCATCAGTGGATGTACTCAGATTTCACTATTGCATAATAAAATAAAGCCTTCACTGTCGAATATGTTTTCCCAAGTTGGGTTTTTTTGGGAACATTGGTCCAAAAAACACTGTAAATTTACGTGTGTGTGCTAGCATTTCTTCCAAAATTTATTCTTCTGCAGTTTTATTTGTGTAGGTTGCAGTGTGAGCTATTCAGTATTTGTTGTAGAAAACAATAAATAAATTGTTAAATCTAATTAACAATTAGGAGCATAATTTCCAGTTGCTGCAATAGGATTCGGGTTTCCGAATTTTCACAATCATCACGCCCATCTATTGGATCTCTAATGCCCTTAGTAACTTGGGAAAAGCGAGACATGGGTGTTCTTCCTCTTTTCCTGTAAACCAAATTTGATGTAATGCATGCAGAAAACTAACCATTGTTGGCCCTTGTTTTTCCACCTAGAAACCTATCATACCTATTGACCAACATTGACCAATAGTAACTTCATCATACCTCCACTGTTTCGAAAAATTTCAATGTGGCATGTTATCTCCTCGTCAATCTGAGCATTTTGGGACCAAGATGACTTTTTTACTTTGAAGACTACTTGCATTGAGAAACGTGAGTTGCCTCACGAAATGTGAAATGTTGATTTTGTGAGACTGCCATGTTGAGAATTGTCTAAGGAATACTACACCAAGGCCAAGGCCACATACAGACTCTATGACTCAATACCATGCAGTATGACATAGGTGCCTGACATAGGCTAGATTGGCCCATACACCAGTGATCACAACTATATATGCAAGCTCCTCTAAAACCATGAATCCTCAAAAGATCCATCCAAAATCCTAATCTTATTCAAGACAAAGAGACTAGGGACTTAGCCCAAAAGGACAAGGGATGGCTGACCATCAGAAGGTCTAGGACACCTAATACAATGACATACATGGTTGTTACAAGGCTTTTGACTTGTGACCTTGGGCTTATGATGGTGACTAATGCACTGATAAAATGTATGTGTGCCCCTACTAGAATGAGGGGTAATAGGACCTACATTTTCTATGGATGGTAAACCCAAAAATAAGCTTGACCCACCTTTACACACTTTAGCAAAGAATAGGGTTTGAAAGTACCTTGCCAATACAATATAGTAATATACCTGAAGACTACATCAACAATGTTCAATATAATCAATAGCCACATTCAACAATCCCCAACCAAGTGAGGAGCATGTTGGTCATGATTTGAACCTGAATCATTGTCTCAACAACTACTTCAGGTTGCAACTAGACCAAAGCCCAACAGGCAATAAGATAGAATAGACATATATTATATTAGAGACATGAGTTTGCTGATCCAGAGTGAGCTCTTCTTGGCTAGAGGATAATCCTTATCCCTTATCCTCAATTGTTGAATTTTTGAATAATTTTTTTACTATAAATCTGTATATCAGATATCTATGCAATACAAAAATTGGAGTCTAGCGTGCACTTATCTTGTCTTCTCATGTCTGTTTGTTCTGAAAAAGCAATATGGTCTTGCAACAATTATCACTTGCGAGAGCCTAAGAAGTGAGAGGCATAGACAACTTGTGGAGAGCATTGAAGTAGTATATAATATATATTGCTAAATATATAACCCATGTTTTAGTTGGGCTTCCTACTCTATTAAAATTAGTAGGGATTAGATAACATAGAATATATATATATAGATATAATATATAAGTGGGACTTGTCTTTTTACACACGATAAACTTGGAAATAAGCTTGACCACCCTCACACACTTGAGCAAAGAGTAACCTTTCTAGTACCTTGCCAGCACAACCATACAGTAATCTGTTCAAAGGCTACATCCACAATATTCAATATATTCAATAGTCACCTCCAAAAACCCCACACCTGGGAGAAGCATGTATGCCAGGGTTTGAACCCAGGTCATTGTCACAAGCACCACTCCAAGTTGTGGCTAGACCACAGCCTGAATAGCAATAAGATAGAATAGACATGATATTAGAGATGAGATTTTTTCTCTTCTAGAGTGAGATCCTTCTGGGTGGAGAATAATCCTTATCCCCAACTATGGAATTTTGGAATAAATTTTGTACTACAAATCTGTATTCTTGGCAATACAAAAATTAGAGTATAACGTGAAATTATATCATGATCTCATGTCTGTTTGTTCTGAAAAAACAATATGGCATTATAACAATTATTGCCTCCGAGAGCCTATTAAGTGAGGGATAGACAACTTGTGCAAAGCATTGAACCCAAAGTAAACGTAATTGAAGGATTTATAGCAATAGTTTTAGTCTATAGCATATTCTTCCTGAGTTGACACTATTCTTGCTTCGAGGATAAATTCCAGAGGAGATGATCTTGCTGTAAAAAAAAGTAAGGAACAATGTATTAGGGCCAAGTCGGCCTCTACTTGCTGGCAATTTGGCTCACTGCAGACAGCTCTGGTTTCTGCTTAAGTGAGCTCATAGCTCATAGCTCAAGTTAGTTTAGTGTGGAAATTATCTTGTCAGCTAGCTTATAGCTCAAGTTTGTTTCTGTAATAGCAATTCATGACAGTTAGACACAACCAAAAGCTAACTGTAAGACACCAGAATAATGCCAGATGTATACTTATTTCCTACTCACCAAACATCTAACGATTTTTAGCTTTTCTCACGGCAATTCACAATAACAAGTTGCAGCCGGAAGTAGAACACCACTGAAATAGATATTTATATACCTACTCACCGTACAACCAAGTTGGTTCTCCTTTCTCTAAAACTTTTGGCTGTTCTTCACTGAATATCGCCTATCATCTGTGCTCAGTTTTATGTCATCTCACTTACAAATATTGGCCCCATTGCAATCTCGGGTTGGCTAACTTAGCAAAGTTGGCCTCAGTACAATTTTAGGTCATTTCACTTATCTTTTTTCCAAATTTAGCGCTAATAGAATATTTTAATTTTTGCTAAGCTTTTCTGGGTTTTATTGGAAATCAAAATTAATGGCTGGAAGTGAGTCTACACTCTATAGGCCGAAGTATAAAGAAAACAGTTCAGTTGACAAACAAAAGTCAAGGTCATTTGCAAAAGGTTGTGCACGGAACACTGGGGATGGGGAGCAAACAAAATTGGCCATTCAACATATACATGGTGATTTAGAAGAAGTTTACAAAGCAGTCGCTGCAATATTTGAAGTGATATTGCCAAGGAGGCTCTCAATGATAGCAACCTTCATCAAACTCAGGCCACACCCTTCTATTGTGACAATCAGGATATGACATAGCTTACAAAGAATCTAGTGCTCATGCAAGGATCAAGCACATTGAGATGAAGCACCACTTCATTAGGAAGCAGATATAAAACAAGAAAGTTCTTGCTGACATACTAACATAAGTTTTGAACAAGGAAAACTTGTAGAGATTTGTTGAGATATGTGGTGTAAAAGAAAATTAAATGATTGTTAAGAGGGTGTATTAAGATTAATGCACACTTTAGTTGGGTGCCTACTCCACTAAAAATGGTAGAAAAAGATAAGATAGATGAAAGATAAGATTTGTCTGTTCTACAGTGAGCTATTTTTAGCTAGAAGATCATTTTTATGTCCTAATTTAAAACAGATTTCCTACTGTAAATCTGTATTCAGTTTAGTGTGAAACTTTTATTGTCTTCTCACGCTTGTGTGCTATGAAAAACCAACATATATACTCCCCGGTTTCTCATTATACCATTCATTTATTTTTGTTTTGTGAATAAGCGTTTATTGGTATTTAGTTGGGATGTTATGATGTGAGTTTTCATGGTCTGCTAACTTTGAACATCTATAACATATTCAAAATCCGAAGTATATCATATAATCTGTATACTACTTTGGGTGCTGGGAGCTGGTTTACACTTTGGCATTGGCAATTGTAATTCTAGCACGTCTGTGGCAAGAAACTATTGAGATGCTGACGTAGTACAGTGATAATCACCTGCATAGACAATTAATAACTTGAGAATCACATTCGTTGGTTGATTCATAAGCATGTGTTGCAGACTAATCCCCATAACTTCATTTTTTATGCTTGCATTCAAGGTCTAGAAAACTGGGACATTAACAGCTAGTCTTATGTTACAACTTGCCAGCTTAAGCCTGCATCACACTTTCTGTTTTTTTCTTCTACACTCACATAACTACCATTTACTAAATTCGTCATTTTACATGACAATGAATACAAGCAATAAGATACCACTTTCCTGTTCTGTTGCATCTGGGGTAAGGCAGTAAGCATCATCTCTTGTTTGAATTGTTCATTGTTTATATACTCATGTCAATAGTATCAGGACCAAGAAACCTTGTCTTTGTAAATGCATATTATTTGTCAATGCAAAGCATTTCAAGCCACTGAAGGAAGATATTTCTGTTTCCTTTGTAGAGCATTGAACTCGTTTTTATTAAACCATTTAGCTGAAACAATGGAAAGACATTTTACTATCATTGGAGAGATATACAACCAGTTTAGTTCACTACTCAGATATAGTGGATGTCGCTGATTAGTAGTTTTGTGATCAAGAGAGGAAACTGCAGGATTTATCATCCTTCATTTACTTGGGCATTATACATGAATGGAAAAAAGGGTCTATGAATCCTATATACACTAAAGAATCATATACAAGGTTCACATAGAGAGGGTCACCCATAGGTTGAAGTAAATATTGGTCTATGGTTTTTCTATTTATAAATCATGACTATCAATTTGAACAGTAAGAGGCTTTTACTTTGCATTTTAGTAATATGTACAATTTACAGTGTGTGCTTTTGCTTTATTTTCACACCACCTGCATAAGTGTACGAACTTTCTTTTTAGCCCTCTGATTTATTTTTTGAAATGCTCACGAGTTTTGTTCATGTGTCAGGCAGTTGAAGCCACACAAAATTTTGGGAAGGGAAGTAAGGAATTGACCAAAGCTATACAATACAGAAGTAGCCATCGAACATTTCTCCTACCCCTCTTATTCGTTATGGTCCTCGTCTTGTCCATCCTATTCCTTGATTGGTACGATCAATTTTTTTAAATGAATTGGTAACATCAATTTTTTCTCTAGATAATCTTTGTATTCTTAGTACATTTATATAGTCGTTCTTTTGTCCATCTTATTCCTAAATTGGTACCAATAATTTTACCACTAGATAATCTTTGCTTTCTTATGCGTGGTATATTTATAGAGTTTATTCTAATAACAATGAAAACATGTGCTACTGCCTCGGTACAAACAACTGTAAAAGGGGGAGCACTTGCTCATTTATAAAGTCTCTGAAATGCAGGATAAATTTATTGGCAGTGTTTTTATAGGATGATAGTATAATATGAAAAGTTTAACTAGTTGAAGCTGATATTTTTCAGAAATAGGGGTCTAAGCACAATTACATGGTTCCAATTCCTACCGAGTCACGTGCGCATTAGCAAAATATGTTTCCTGTTTTTAACCAGCAATTAAATTTGTTGCAAGTGCAAGTCAATGTGTTGTGACTATCACTTATTTTTATAAACTCAAGCTCTATAGAAAACAAATATGGACATATCAAGACTTTTAAATACATGTTTTATATCAAAATTATGTGTGGACGATTAGACAGTTTTTGATTAACAAACTAATGACTAATTTTATGTACCAAATTCAGTACCAGGTTTTAATTCAGATTCTAAAGCCTAATAGACATTCTTAAAGCTCGATGGATAAATTTTTGATCCAGGATATAATATAAAACGTGCTGGTCACTATCATTGCAAATAGTGTTCTATCACATAATAGAGTTAGCGTGATAGGGTAAACACTGGAACGTGTGGTGGGATACAGCCAACCCGACCTCAAATTGCTTCCCGATTCTATACCAATTCCAATTTCCGATCTTTTATATATGGAGAAGAGTGGGTGGCCCTGCTTATTAAAACCCGTATTGGTTGCCTGCTTTATAGATAAGCATCTCTTCCGCGCGACAAAGCTTTGCAACGGTGGGGTCCCCGTCAAACTGCCTGCGGAGTTTCTTGTGAGTTCGTGCCGCACGGAGTAACCCAACAAACAAGCGCCATTCCTCTGCTTTACCCTCCAGAGCTCTACGTTCAAACTGCCTGCGGAGTTTCTTGTGAGTGCGTGCCGCACGGAGTAACCCAACAAACAAGCGCCATTCCTCTGCTTTCCCCTCCAGAGCTCTACGTTCAAACTGCCTGCGGAGTTTCTTGTGAGTGCGTGCCGCACGGAGTAACCCAACAAACAAGCGCCATTCCTCTGCTTTCCCCTCCAGAGCTCTACGATTGTACATGATTCAGGGTCCAAATGATAGACTAATTGGGCTTAAATTAAATTATCGGCACAAGCCAAGTGGGTTGTCAAATTAAAGGTAACAACAGTGGCTTGTTAAGCCATCCATCAGCATTCGTGGGCAAACGCAGGCCAGTTTGTGGTTTGTCCCTGTTGGATTGCTGGTAAATCTTCCTATGTACGATGCAACGCCATTTTCATCGGACCAAGAAAGAGAGAAGCATCTCACCCCGATCTATCCCAAGTAGATAGAAATTATCTAGAAAATCATGAATTTCTGTCGGATTGAAGTTAATCAGAAATGGCTTTAAATGGCTTTCTCTTGGGTTAGTGATTCTTAAACTACAATTTTTTTTAACTAAGTTGAGTTTATAAATTAGCATGCACTTCAACCGTGGATAGAAATGAACTATTTGTTTAACTAAGTTGAGTTTAAATTAGCATGTACTTCAACCGTGGATCGGTGATCAAATTTGAAGGGCAAGTCTTAATTTCATTTAAAAGGGCACATATTCAGGTCGCACTTCTATAATGAAAAGCATAAAAAAAAGAGCAATTCAATTGACAACAGTAAATTATTTTCAAATTTCTTCTTATTTTTTCACAGGAGAATGGTGCAACAACAACCCCATGGATGTTGTGTATAAGGCAGGTCTGATATGAGCCGCAACTAATATGTCGGATGCATTTACCATTAATCGATAAACAGGAGACCTATATTCCTGCTCCAGTTCAGATAAGGATTAATTTTGTAGGAAATTTTTGTGACCAGAACGTTCAAGCCAATATACAAGTAGCTCAATCAAATTTAAGTTTATTGCATGAATGAAAAAATTCGGTAAAATTCTAAACAGGTTTAGGATTCAACAAAAGAGTGTACAAAGGTGTATATGTTTTTGGTATCTCCTTTTTTAATATGAAAACATACCAGGAATTGGGAATCCGTAAACAAATCAAATCCAGTATGTTAGGAACCATGTTGAATGTGCTTCTCTCCAAGCATAAATCATGCTTACACCTTGCTTGACAGACGTTCGCTGAATGATGAATCTATGCTCCTCTCCAGCTTAAATCGTCAAACCTTGCTTCGGGCAGCCTTCAGGCACAACCCAGTGAAATACCTAATACATGGCCCATATTGACATCTAGTTGCTCTCAATTGAAACTACCAAATGTAATGGTATCAAAGGGTAATTGTGACATAATAATTAATAAGAACTTCCATCATATGCACAATTAGAAAAAACAACTCAAAAAGAAACTGTTGTTTTTGAAATGGGAGCAACTCAGAAACTGCTAAATGTAATGGTATCAAAAGGTAATTGTGACATAATAATTAATAAGAACTTACATCATATGCACAATTAGAAAAAACAACTCAAAAGGAAACTGTGGTTTTTGAAATGGGAGTTTCTGAAATGGGATTTAAGTTTTAACATGAAAAGAAATTTATAAATTCAACATTCCTAAAATTCTAATTTCAAAAAAAATGAAATTTAAAAAAAAGTTGACAATTTGACAACACTTCTTAAAAATATTTAAGATATTATTCCAATTTTTTTTTCAAATGACAAAAATCAGTTTTTATATTTTTTTGACTAGTAAAATTTTCTCCCCACTTCTCTGACGTGCCAGAGACCCTTTGAAGGGCTCTGATGTGTTCAATTTTGATCCCTGTCGTGGATAGAAATGAACTATTTGTTTATTTGATTACATATGAGAAGTCGTCACTAGGATTATGAATAATGGGTAAAACCTAAATGCTTTATAAATTGATTTCCCCATAATATCTAATAGGGACTACACACAAGTTATTTGTTTGTATATGAAAAGTTGTCACTAGGATTATGAATAATGGGTAATACCTAAATGCTGTAAATTGATTTCTCCCTAATATCTAATAGGGATACACCAAGTTACTTGTTTTACAATTTATACATTTTTTAATATAAAAATTTATGAATGATTTTAATTTTGTTTAATTTTAATATATATATATAGTTATATATATATATATATAATAATTTTTAGTATTTAGTAAAAATAGAATTTTAATAGTAGTGGTCTTTTTTATAGTAATTTTTGAATTCAGGGTTATGTGGTTCATAATTTGTTATATAAAATATATTTATGGTATGGAGAACAATTCATTATGGGAGAGAAGTAGCTATTGCACAAGAGTTGTGAGATGTTTTACGTGAGTATGGGAGAGAAGTTGTCAATGCACCGAGAGTTGTCAGTGGCTTTACAACTGAGTATGGGAAAGATGTTGTCATTGCATTGAGAGTTGCAAGGTGCTTTATAGCTAAGTATGAGAGAGAAGTTGTCACACCTAGAGTTGTGAGTTGCTTTACAATTGAGTATATGGGAGAGAAGTTGTGATGAATGAACATAACAAAATATTATTAAAAAAATTACAAGTGAGATCCATCTTAAATAACCCAAAATTAAATTTAATACAAAATAAATCTGTGTGTGTGAGAGAGAACATTTAAAAAGAAAAATGAAATCAACCTATATCCACTTTAAGCCCAAATCTATCAGAGAGGGAGAGATCAAATTTGTTCCTATGTAATACTTTTATGAAGGAATTAGTATATAATATGAAATTAAGTAATTAAAAAAATCACTTTAAAAAATTTGATCCATTTTGATGGTTGATAGAAATAGATATAGGCTAGCTATTTTTAATTACTAATGTTATATATTTGTATCATTTTTATACATTAATATTTGATGCCATAAGAAGGATGCATGTTTTGGACAACATTTCACCCTCACCTCCACCCTCATATTAGGCTGCATCTTTTGGGGAGATATTGCTCAAAATTGGTGCAATGGCGAGGAGGTATTATCCAAAACATGCACCACATAAGTGTGCATGCTTTGCACAATACCTCCTCCCACTCCCACCCTCTTCTCATGGGTAGTGGGATGTTTTGTGCAAAACATGCACCATTATGTGGTGTATGTTTTGGACAATATCTCCCACTATGCACATGTTTTGCACAATATACCTCCCTCCACCCCCACCTAGGAAGTGGATGGGGTTGGAGCAAGGTATTGTGCAAAGCATGCACCCTCATGGGGATTGAGTGGAGATATTTTGCAAAACATGCACCACATTAGGGTATATGTTTTGCATAATACCCACCCTAATCCCTAGTATACAATGACATTAAATTAATTGGCCTAATATTACATTTAGATGAAAACTATAGGTACAAACCAATTACAAGCTCATGCACATAAATGACCATATTCAAACTTATGTTTAATTACAACTATTATCCAACTAAACAAAAATATAACTTAAATAAGCATTAATATTCAAGTTCCCATTAAAGCTATTTGATTAAATTCTGTTGCCCTTCAAATAAAATATAAATTCAATTACTTTAAATTCCATATAAAATCAAATATTCATTTACAAAACTTTCATGATACAATCAATAATTTTCAAATATTTTTTATTGTTTTTCACAAAATTCTTTATGGGTATGCACACCACTTTTTCTAAGGTCTTCAAATTAGCTCAAGTGATATCTTACCAACTAGAGTGGAAAATGAAGTAACCAATCTTTGTGGGTCTAAAAAAAATCTCTTAAACCAAACATATATACATTTATTAAGGACTTAAATATGCAAAAAGGTAATTAAATAAGTATCAATAAGATAATTCATAATTTCTTAAGTATAGTTGCATAAAATTCCTCTTTTCAATAATGTTTCTACAACACTTTACTCCTCAATTACACCAAACAACATATATGAAATTTACAAAAATTTTAACACCACTCTGCTCATTAATTACTCCAAATTCCATTTGTCAAATTTGAACAAAACTTTATTACAATCACAACAAAATCATAGTAACTTGATTGTGTTTATTAAAATATGTTCAAGATTCTAAGATTTTAGAAACAAATGTTTTCCAAAAATGGATATTGCATAGCCAAGATATGTCCTTTTTAAGGAAAAGATTTTGAGAACACTGACAAACATCTAAATTACACCCCTTAACTATTGATCCTATGTCATATATGAGGCCACCTCAAACACCTTCTCATTAAAATAATTTATTTTGCAACTTAGATTTGAGTTCAATAAATCAAATGATCTAATAGTAATGTCATCACTTAATTCATGTAAAGACAACCACTTGTGTCATTTCAATGGCACTAAATAATTTTTTAATTAAAAGAACACACAAGATCTCAGTGAAAATCCTTGGCACAACCTTTGACCCTATAGCCAACACATGTTTGAAAATCACCTATGGGGTGAGCTTTAAAAGAAACTGAAATATTTGTGATTTGCATGTTTTTGTAAAGATAATTGACAAATTAGTGTAACACTTAATTCTACTTAATCTAATTTATGAAACACATTTGAAGACATTTACAAAGCGGGAATTGTGAATATGTTGTAAATCTCATGTTTTAGCAATACTCCATTAATTAGTGTGAGAGTATTACTTAATAGATTGCATAATGGCTATCTCTCGTTGGATTGTCCAATCCATGTTGATAAGGGAACCATGAGTAGGGTTTTAGGATTTCATAAAAAATGGGAAGATTCAACAAAAGTAGCTACAAAGAGCACACTGAACTGAAGGAGGCTTATCTTCAATTTGGGATGCAAAGAGGAAACCTTTTAATATATTATCATGCATGGTGCCAAATTCACCAACTAATCAATTGTTAGTAAGGAAATGCAAAAAAATGAGGGCTATGTCGAGGTAATCCATGCGTTTTTTGTTTTGCATAAGGGCGAGTTGTCCATAGAATATTATTGGTCAAGACTAGTTGGCATATCATTTTGTAGTTTTCGTTTTACAAGTGTGAACATAACTTATGATGGTATTTGGTAATATGTTTTGACTATGCATTAAAGTTATGTGCATGGAACTTGGTATAGAAGACAATTTCTATCCTATTTTGATTAGTTGTAATCATTGTAATGTTTTTGCTTTGTGTATATATTTGTAAGTTTGGGTGTAGAAGAGTTGTACAAGGTTGCAATATAGTAGATTAATTGTTGGTTAGTTCCTTTCCAACAAGAAGATGATAATGATATATATGAAACTCCTAAATTTGTTGTATGTTGATTATGCATTGAGATAGTTGGATGTTCTTGTATTCCCCCCCCCCACCCCTCCCCCTCCCTTAATTGATAGACTTGATGTGTATGTCTATTCTTTATGTTAATGGTGAATGTTACACTTCTAATCTAAGTGATTGGATGTTTCTTCTAAACACTTCCAAAACTCTTTCCACTCAATTGCATCCTCTCAAGCCATATATATTTCAAGTTACATCACAATATTTGAAAATGTATGAAGAATGTGCTAAAGAGTTTAATGATGCAGTTCATAGTGACAATGAATACCAAGCCAAATAAAATAAAATAAACAAAACAAAACAAAAAAGAGTTTTAACAAATTTGCAAAAATTGAGAAATGAAATTGAAAAACTTGTTGAACAATATAAAATGAAATGGCAAGAACTGAGAAGACTCGCATTGGATATTGAAGAATATGTAGAAGAAGATCTTACTAGAATGTTTGATGAAGATATCAAATATCATGAAAATATGGAACCCAAATTCAATTCAGAAAAGCAACTAGAAGATCCAATTACAATAGAACTACCAGAAAACAAAAGAAAAAGGTATCCCTCTTTTGAGTGTATGTCCAAATCATGACACTTATACTATAACTATTTCCATTATAATTAAGGGATATAAAACATACCATTTAGATGCCTTACTGGTTATGGAGATATGGTTTCTTGTTGTAAAACTTTCACAGATCTTAAATATTTTTGGAGACTTGCCAATTAAAAGCAAGAGTTGTAAATGGTTCTCCAATTAGAACTCACAAAATGGCTATATATTGTCTTATTATAATTACAAGTATAGAAGCTCACGCAAATCTCTATTTGTTTGACTTTGGATATAATATCTTATTTTATCAAAAGTTTAACAAAGCAGACACGCCAATGAACTTTTATAGGATCTATAAAATTAAAGGTTGTTTGTTAAATTTTCCAACTTCCCTCTTTGGACAAGTATGAAGTTAAAATACAATCACCCCCTTTTCCTCTTAAGGATGAGCTTTACATTGCTATAAACAATTGCAAAAATCATAAGAATATGTTGACATGCAATTAAGGAACAAACTTTTTATCTTTAGAAATTTTAGAAAAACAAAAAGTAAAAATAAATTATCAGAAAATAAACAAATGCATTTTGACTTAGATAGAAATATTATGTTGACTTTCCCTATGTAAAAAAAAATAAAGGGCTTTTACAAAAGACTTCTACCAACTTGATAAATCCAAAAGAGTAGAAGATGTCCAAAGAATAAATCAAAGATCTACTTGAGAAGGTTCCTATTGAAAAAAGGAGCCTCTAGGCATGTCAAGTATTTATGTCAACAAACACTCTAAATAAAAAATTGGTAAACCACAAATACTAGTAAATTATTCCAAGTTAAACAAAGCCTTAATGTCAATCGAGTATCCTCTATGAAACAAATATATTTTAAATAAAATTATATGATGTAATGTATTTTTTAAATTTGATCTCAATTATGGTTTTTGACAAATTCGCAATCATCTTAAGAACAGAATTAAAACCAGCTTTGGGGTGCCTAGTGTAGTATCAAATAGAAATTGATGTTATTTGGGCTTACAAATGTCCCATCAGAGTTTTAGAAAATGATGGAAGACATTTTTCATTTTTCTGATTTGCCTCTTTTGATCATTTACATGGATGATATTTTGGTCTATTCTAAAGAATTAAAAGAGCATAAAAAACACTTAGAACAATTTTATGAAGCGAAAAAAACTTAAGAGTTATTGTGCTTAAAAGTGTAAATACACAAATGTATTGTAAGTAATATTTTATTAATAATATGAAATGTATAGGGATGATTGAATGTTACAATGAGGGCATGCTTATATACCTAGGAAGGTGCCATTTCTTGAATGGACATGTCCTTTAGACATGTCTTTCTAGTTCACTAATGACTATTTAATTAATCATTATGATTATTTATATTTATTTTATTTATTTTAAATTATATTCATGACATTGCCTCTCTCTTCAAAAAGCTTTGTCTTCAAAGCTTTTATTGCTGACAATTTCTTTCAACTTTATAATGTAATAAAGTGACTTTATAATAATTTATAAAGTGTTTTCACTAATTAAGTTGTTAACCTTATAATATTTGTTTTTCATATCCAATAATCAATGTACAACCCGTACGGTCATGTCCGTACACACGTCCCCCATGTTGGCTGGTATGTGGCTGATATCTCTTGCATTCTTTGACTTAATATATTGAGGGCATTCTCATTCCCAACAATAATTGTTTCAATAGGTGTATGTGGCAGCGGTAATTCATGCAACATATGACCAGCGTTTAGAATGTCCATTATTTCCCTAATAGTACATTTGTAGCAATAAGTATCCTCCTTACGCTCCTTAAAATTGTTGCCCAATATAATAATCTTATTCAAGTTGGCATGAGTCCAATTTGCCTCCAATACATTGTCATATAAAAAGTAGTGTCAACGAGGCATGAAAAATAAAGTGGGTCTCTCCATTGTTCATCTTGCGTTTTTGTCAAAAGAGAGACAAGTAAAGTCCAACACATTTATAATCATTCGCTCAACTTTAGAGAAGACAAGATCATACACCTAGCTATCATTAATCCGTTGAAATTTCTCTCTCAATAGAATCGTAAAGGCTAACTGCATCGATGAATCCCCTCTGTAAGAACCGGTTTTTCCAAGGTCATGGAGAACCAGTTGTAATTTTGAATAACGTGGGTCTCTCCATATTACCCTTTCTATTCGTGCAACCATTTCTAGGTTTTACATTTGTTTCTGACATTCCACATAAAATAAAGATTTCTCCATATTTTCTTTATCGAGTTGTATTTTCTTGATTAATTCCTCGACTTTTTTCATCACTTTCTACATCAATTATTTCTAGTTTCACATTCTTCTTTGGTTCTGGAATATCACTAATCATAATTATGGCTTTGGGTTCTGCTTTGTTTCTTAAATGTCCAGAATGGAGGCAATATCCACAATCACCAATCCAAACTATGCAATGATATAATGAATAAAACGAACAATAAAACATAAAGGTTGAAAATGCCTTCCTGGATAATTCCCCCCACTGCAAGTCGTTCCTTCTCATCTCAACACCCACTTGTCTTTCTGTAACTAACTTGTACATTTCTTGAAACCATTTCCATATTTGCCATAGTGCTCTGTCAAGCTATTTCGAATATCATTCTCCTCTTGATATTTGTCAAATCCCCTTACAAAAGTAGTACAAGCAAATTTTTGTCCCTATTGGTTACTGTCATTAATCTAATTCTTCTTTGATGTAGGAGTTCCATAGTCTGTAGCATGATCAAGTCTGAGAAGACGTCGTAATAAATCCTGCGCATTTTTATCCATTGCCTTGCTAACTACTTCTTCAGTTGCAAATTTGACATGTGCAAAACCTCTAAGGGAGCCATTGTCCCACTTAGCTATCCGAACATCAACCACTTCTCCAACATCTTGAATAAATTGGAACAGATTGTCCTTGTCAATAGAGTACAACAAATTTCCTACAAAAAGTGTCCATGTTCCATGTGTTATAGGAGCCTTTGACATGTTCGACAGAAAAGCTTTATCCTTATGATATTGTGGAGTTGCCAAAGTTTTCTTTGCAACTGGAGTTTGGCGCCCATATCCTCCATTGCCTCGTCAATGTCTTCCTCTCGTTTAGAACCCTTAGTGATTTTATGTTTATCTTTAGGTTCATCATCACTCTCATCTTAACTATTCTCGTTGTTTCTCTCTTTCTTTGTAATTTTATTGGTTGTTGGATCTTGGTTATCATTTCTGGTTTCATTTCTTCGTCATTTTCAGAGATTTCTTCTTCACTGTTGTGTGTACCCTTCTTATATGGCTTAGCCAAAATAGCCTTTACTGGTAGTGTGGCCTTGGTTTCCATTTTTGGTTTTGGTTCCTCGCCACTTTCAGAAGATTTTTCCCCACTAATTTCACCCTCATCTATCGTCTACCCACTTTGATTATCATTCTCATTCATGTCATCCTGAGGAGTTCTGAATTCAATCTGTTCAACATCACTTTCGAGGTTAGAGCATTCTTTATTGTTAGTCTCATTCATGTCAATGTTCTCTTCTATTAGACGTGTTGCATATGTTTCAAGATGTTTTGTTGATTCTGCAAATGATCTTTTTATTTGTGGTAATGATTGTTGAATTTCACTTAACTGCTCAATGAGTTCAAGATATAAACTTAATGGCATATTGTGCAGTGGATAACGTCCAAAGGCTTGCATGGCTTTAATACCACTAAAATGACATAACTTAAGAGTTATTGTGCTTAAAAGTGTAAATACACAAATGTATTGTAAGTGATATTTTATTAAAATAATATGAAATGTACAACGATGATTGAATGTTACGATGAGGGCTTGCTTATATACCTAGGCAGGTGCTCTTTCATGAATGGACATGTTTTTTAGACATGCATTTCCAATTCACTAATGACTATTTAATTAATCATTATGATTATTTATATTTACATTTATTTATATTTCTTTTATTTTTATATAAATTATATTCCTAACATTTTATGAAATAGTTTATAAGCATGGGTTAGTTCTATCTCCTTCCACAATGGAAATTAGAAGGATAGAAATCAAATTCATTGGGTTATATTTGGAACATAGACAACTCTCCTTGTAGCTTCATTTATTATAGAATTTGAATAATATCCTAGTTGTGATAATGAACAAGACTCCATTACAAAGATTTCTAAGATGTCTATGTTATATTAGAATCTTTATGAAAAATAGTTTAAGGATGTGGTAGTTTATATAGGAATTGAAGAACTGAGAAACATAAGCAAGGGTTTAAAGAATTAATATTGACAAGCAAAAGCATCAAAATATCACTTTTTGGGATTATCTACATAGATTAAGTCATTAATGCATGATCCTCTCATGGACATTGATCATAATAACCATTTTCTC
Source organism: Pinus taeda (assembly GCA_000404065.3). Taxonomy (NCBI): domain Eukaryota; kingdom Viridiplantae; phylum Streptophyta; class Pinopsida; order Pinales; family Pinaceae; genus Pinus; species Pinus taeda. The sequence continues at coordinate 33,745 of APFE030509193.1, read as the reverse complement.
ATGGTTATGAATAATAAATTAAGTGTGTGATTTGGTTCAAGAAGCGGCCAAATGCACTCAACCAATAGGTTGGACCTATTTATATGGTTAGAAAGTAAAATGGTGTGAGATGTGTGGGTAAACAAAACAAATCAAATGGATCTCTAAGCATGTAATGAACTAAAATTCATTGAAAAAATAGGAGAAAATCATTGAGGCAAGCTTCATGATTATTTACTTTTGATGTGGAGCAAGGAGAGATATATTCCACTGGAAAATCCTTCTCAAATACCATACACACATTGACAACATAGAACCAAAACTACACTTATTTAACCAAAATGAATATGAGACCTAGAAAGGAAGACATATAGTAGCTATAAGTCTAAAGCTTGGCGCTCGAAGTATGAGGTATGTATTACCATAATAATTTTTGTTCTTATATCTTAAAGAGATATGTCATCAAAGACCAAGTATAGGTCTAGTTGTATGTCTATTTTAAAGTTATTTTTGAAACTAGTGACATCTAGTTCAATGAAGCAAAGATAATCTCGATATGCCATAAAGGTATGTCCAAATTATGGTGCTCTTTAATTAGAAGACCGAGTCAATGATCTGCAAAACATTTGGTGCAAAGTCTAGGATGATAGATCTATTGTGATGTCTTATGAAGGAACCACATATCAGAATTGTCACTCAAAGAAAAATAAGACGAGCATTTAAAAATGAAGTGTGAGTTAACAATGTTGTGCTTCATTGAATTATTACATTGTGATTAGAAGTTGGGTATTGAAGCTACAAGATTGGCTGGTATTAATATCCTTTGATGTCATGGACCTTGTATTGATGGATCAAGGTTGATCCTATATTATTTGTTCTTATCTCACAAAATCAGAAGAGCTCATGTGTCAAAGGGAGTTGCATTGACCGAAAAGAGGAAGTTGTGAAGGCTTTCTCAAGAATCCTTGCCTTCGCTTTAGAGGGAGTTGGCTACTAAATTTGATATGAAGGATTTTGTGTTTGATACACTACTATTTGGGACTGGAAGTTTGGAATGATGTATTGTAAGTCCACATCTACTCCCATGGTGAAAAATCTAATATATTTTGAGTATGAGCAGTTGATTAGCTCCTTGTTGTATTAGGTTAGACATTTGCTTTGTAGGAATGATAAAAGACAGGAAGAGTACATCTGGAAGTTTCATATGTTCTACTATGATTTCTTGAATAAGCAGGAAGCAAAAGAAGAGTATAATGCAACCTAATTGGTCAAAGCACATTGAAATCAAATACCATTACATCTGTGACATAGTGTAGAAGGGAGCAGTGACGCTCCGATATATTCCTATTTATGAGCAAATAAATCATTTTCTAATGAAGCCTCTGTCCCAAGTGAAGTTTGTGTACTTCAAGGATAATTTGGGATTTTTTGATACCTCTCTTAGTAAGAGGGAGTTATGGTGATGTTACAGAGGATGATCATTCTTCCTAGGTTGTGTGTTGATTTAGATTAAGAATAATGGTCCTCAAGGCCCAGTGACTCAATAGAGTGGGTGCCATTCAATTTTTTTACCTCGACACTCTATAAGAGTGGGTACCTTTCAGCATCAGGCTCGGTTACTCATTTAGGGAGCCCATATAGCATCGTGGCCTGGAGTAAGGCTTATGGAATATGGCCCAGAGTGAGGCCTATGAAGTATGGCCTACAATGGGGTCTATGGAATTGGGACGTAGATGTCCTTAATCTAAATGTGTAAACTTGAAAATTTTTAACAATTTGCAAATTGTTAAAAATATTCAAGTTTATACATTTAGATCATTTTGGTATTAGAGCAACAAGTTATTGTGAAGATTTGATTTGTTTGCAAGTATTATTATGATGCTTACAAGGTTGAAGCTCGAAAGAGGAGAAGGAGAACTTGTGGAGCCAAGATCTCAAATTATTTCAAGGAGAACAAACACACCTCAAGCTTCAATATTCATGGCACATGAAGAAGGCCCTGAAGGATGTTTGAAGATGAGAAAACTTTCAGAAAATCATTCTTTGATATGTCTGAGATGGTTAAGGTTCTATATGAGGAGAGGAATTCTAGATTGTATGGAGAGAGCTCAAAGCCTCCAAAAGGAGATGGAGGAAAATGAGACAAGCATCCAAAAGGTAATGGAGGGAATGGTGGCAAACCACCACCTTCACCTCCATCATCATCCTCATCCTCATCTTCATCCTCATCTTCAACTTCTTCTACCCTTTCACAAACACATCCAAATTCCCCAAGGGGTCATGGTAAAACTCCTTTGCCTAAGCTTGACATTAAGTTTGAATTGCCTATGTACAATGGAGAGGTAAATGAAAAGAGATTCGATAATTGGATTCGTCAAATTGAAGTGTATTGCAGGATACAAAGAATCAAAGAAGAAGAAACCAAGTTTTAGCTTGTTTCTCTTAAATTGGAAGGTGCAACACTAATTTGGTGGGAAGCCAAAACTCAAGAGGACATGAAGAAACATGGTGAGGTTTTATCCTCTTGGAATGATTTTGTTGTTGCAATAAGAAGCCAATTTTATCCATTATCCTACATGCAAAAAACTATTATGGATTGGAAAAACTTTAGGCGAGCTAAAGGGCAAAATGTGCAATCTTATACTCAAGAATTTAGGAAAGGAGCTTTGATTTTTGGTATAGATTTGTCCTGATAATATACTTTGCTCAAATATATTGGAGGATTGCATAGTTATTTGAGACACACAATTCTCATGTTTAACCCTACAAAACTAGATGAAGTTTGTGTTTAGGCAATTCATTTAGAGGCAAGAGGGAAAAATGTTTCTAAAGAAACTAGTGAGAGATCCTTTGAGTTTGGAGAAAAATGAAAGGGTAAGTTTAAAGGAAAAGGGAAGAAGAATGTTTCCATCAAGATGGAGAAATAAAAGCTTACATGTAAACATTGTTCCAAAGAGGGCCATGATGAAGATCATTGTTGGAAACTTCATCCAGAGATGAGACCCAAAAAATTTAAAAGCAAGGAGAAAGAGAAGACAATTGAAACTACACAACAAGATTTAGGTTCTAATTCTAGAGATGAAACAAAGATCACAGACATGGGTTTGAAAGGTAAGGACATTGCAATTACTAGTTATTCAAATTGTCTCAATGAAACTCAAGATGAAAAAACAAGAATATAGCTATTCCATATTAGAGTCATTTCAAAACATACTAAGATAGATACATTGTTTAATAGTGGTTCACAAGAAAATCTTATCTCAGAATACATTGTCAAGAAGTTGAATTTAGAAACCATTCCTCATCCTAAACCTTATCCTCTAGGTTGGATACATGACAATGCAAAATTGCATAGGACAAAAAGATGTAAATTGAAATTTGCAATCACTGCAAACTTTTTAGATGAGGTAGAGCTTGATGTAATTCTAATTGATATATGTGCTATTGTTTTGGGAAGTCCATATCTTTATGATAGGAGAGCTATTTTTCATAGCCATCAGAACAAATATCATTTGTTAAAGAATGGGATTGAGTACATTGTTAGAGCACATATCAAGAAGTTGAATGCATCTCTTGTAAATGTGGGACAAATGAAGAGAATTGTTAATGCTAGTCAGAACTTTGCATTGTTAATGATCAAACATGAAAATATTGAAGAATCTAAAACCTTTCAAGGATATGAATCAAGTTTGAAATCTGATTTCATTGAGGTTTCTAGTTAATGTGTGTTATCAGGAAAACTAGTGTCCATTCAGCGCTGCTAGTCCCACTGAGACGGGTAGTTATCTTAGAAACAAACAAACTAAAGTTACTTGTGTTTTACTTTATGAGAGATAGATGAGAGAGAAGCAAAGAGTACCAACCTCAATCTTTCGCTTGGCTCCTTACTTGTTTCCTCCCTCCTTTGACAGAGCTTCGCCACTCCTTCCTTACTTGTCCCGCTTCAAAGAACACCTGTAGATTCAAAGCAGAATAATACCATCAAAACATAGAGATATATAACCATAAACAATATAGGATCAAATGTATATTAACCATACAAATGCATATATCAATACAAGATTCAGAGATATACAAGAATATGGAGGAAAACTCAAATAGCTTTATTGATAGAAGTAGTAGAAGAGAGGATTACAACCCATTGGTCTGACCCAGCGCCATCCTCCCAGCATGAAAGCCCTCTTAACCTCATGAAAAGCTAGATCACCCAACACTATGATGTTTCACAGAGAAACCAACAACACTTCCTTACAAAATACAAAGTTCCAGCCTCTGGATTTCCAAGGTGAGGGATCCATATATAGATATTTGCAGGTGGGTGAGTCAGCTTCTGGGATTTTGATTAGTGTCATTTATCTGATAGTTCTTGGTTCCATTTGGAGATTTCATGATCTCTTACTCATCCCTAAGCGAATTCACAGAGGCAAGTGTCAAATGGGTAGTTTCTAGAAGATTCTCTGGGTTTCCACCTAGCCAACCGCCTCTTCCATTTGTTTGCTCTCGCTCATCGCACCCTACAGAAGGGATTTTCAGTATGCATTGCACTTTTTGCATGTGGCAGGTGAGATGCATCGCACCCTTAGCACTGAGCAGTCTGTATGGTCTAGTTTTGACCAGTTTTAGTAGTTTTTCAGGGAGAACTTCTGGGAGATGATGTATCAGCTAACCTTGTTTCCTTTAGGGTATGAACACATTTTTAGGGGCTTAGACTCCTTTGATTTATGTACATATTGAGATTGGGGTTGCAGTGCCATATGTATATAAAGTTTGCCCTAAAGCATGAGGTCGAAATCTTTTGATGTCGGGTGAAATGCTTTATCATGAGGATCGCGGTTTTTTCGAACGGAAGTGACCTGTAATAAGATACAATACAATACATTATCTTCATAATATTTTCATGATCTAGCTGAGGCGGGTATTCCCATGCTTAGCTTTATAAATTCATTTTCATGTACATAGGACAGACAACCGTCTGTGTGGCAGACTAGTGATTCTGGTAGAGCCATCATCCCTTAACTTGGATGATCATCTGTATAGCTATGATGTACATTTGATGTCTTTATTTTCCTGAATATATCGCAGCCCAGATGGATGAATCTAGATCTGGGGTCTTCAAACTCGTTCAATCTTCACCCAAAGTACAAGTCGATCCATGTGAAAAGTTGTCTAGTGTCGAACATGGAAAGACATCGCTTGATTACCAGCCAATGATGTAAGTTGTTAACAAGTGCGAGAGGAATCACTGATAATGATAATGACCCTCAAGGTACTGCAGTACAATTCACATACTGTGAATATGGGACTTGACATCGAACACCACGCAAAATCTTTTGGTTAAAGGCCATTGATGTAAACCTGTCGCCGGAAGTGAGAAACTTGTCATTGAGGCATGCAAGCTTCAAAGTACTAAAAGGGTTGTTCCTAGGTCAACTTCTTGGATAATGACTTGATGTCAACAAGAAGTGACCCGTCGTAGGAGGGCCTTAATGAATCCCACATCTACAACACGAAACGGAGCAAATGATTTTGTGGAGGTGAAAACAATCTGATGATACAAGGTTCAGGGTGGCGGTCATGAAAGAATGAAGCGTGAAGGTATTGCAGCAGATGAGACATAAAGTTGGTTGGGGATTCTCTGAGCGCTTCTCTTGGAACATATCGGCGACACTGAAATGGATTTGTAGCATACCCAAATGGATGGTACAGAGGACCATGGTGATATGACCGTGAACGGATAACCCAACCCGACTCAATCATGGCGATGGAGTGAAAGTGTCATGTTCAAGAGCAACCTGCAACATAAAGTTTCTTTAAGTTTTCTTCCCAATTTTCCCCAGTCATTGCTGACCTGTACCTTTTTATTTTTGTCAAGCTTGAGGAGGATAATATAGCTTGTTCTATAATTTTCCCTTTAGGCAAACTCGTCGCTATGTTTTAACGAGCCTAGCGACAGTGAAACTCGCTCTTGTCTACATGGACAAGTTTTTCGCTATTGTTTTAACGATTTAACGACAAGGATAACTCGGTCCTTTTCAATTTTAGAGAGTCTGAAAAGAGACGGAAAAGGAAACTCCAGTAATCCTTTTTTGTAGTATAATCCCTTGAGTCCGAAAAAGTATAAAATAATACGAAAGGGAGATTTTTTATAGTTTTTACGAGCGAACAGACAGCGCTTTGATCTTTTGTGTAATAATCCTAAGTCCAAGATTAAAATCTAGAGTAGGATGGCACTTCCACATTTAACAAGCTGGAGAGCCAATTGCTCACAATCTTTTCATATTTTATGAGTCAGAAAAAAGAGCTTAAAGGAGACTCGTCTTTTGAGGAACAAATGATGTTTTCAAATAGCAGTTGGTTCCAGGTAAGGTTTGGAACTTTTCAATCATGGCAGTGTAAAGAAGATGGCTAATAGAATCACTCATCGCAGTTGTTCCTCAAAAGGGGTAAACAATCAAATGAGGCATATGATCGGCTAAAAAAGAGTGGCGGTGATGGTAAGAACACGACCAAGTTTCAAAAACTGATAATTATGCGATCGCAATGGTTATTTACCGAAGGTGGGTTCTTTTTTCTAGTGAGCTTAAACTCTGGTGGAACATATGCTCATTTCTAGGTTTATTTTTTAACAAGCTTGAACTTCGCGTAAAACTGCTCGTGTCAGTCGTATAATAAGGATGTCTCATCAGTAGGTTCATTTTTTAGGGAGCTTGCCCCATTCACAATTTTTCTCTGGGGCCTTTCGTTATGCAAGCTAGGAACGAACAATCCTATGAGTCTAAAGGGTTAAAATCCTACAAACTAAGAAAATAAATGATCACTTTTCACTTGCATGCAAAAAGGTTTGCATGCCCCCAGGTATAAAGTAGAGTTTCCAGGTCACCATATGGAAGTTTCTTGCACTAGCAAGATTGTTCCATCCGCGTCGCAAACAAAACACTTCCTTGGCGATTTTCATCAAAATGGACAAAGGTGACTGTTGTCGGTGCCAATCACATAACCTTTAATGGGGGAATCTTATTCCAATCTAATCCCATTTTCCTAAATGGACGGGTGTGTCAGACTAGTCATATATCCTTCGCAGAAACTTGCCCTATACCTAAGGTTTTTCTGCCGAAGCAAACCAGGGTGCATGCCCCCTAGGTTTCAGTCACAATCACCGAATCACTCGCGCTCATCAGGTGGACAGACTGGAGATTGATGAGACATTCCTTGCGTAAAAAGACCAGTTATGGATGGCATTTGACTAGCAGCTATGTTTGAACCGGGGAATGAAAGCTGGTCTACGAGCTGGACCACTCTGCCTTCATGCGGAAAACACATCACTCGAAAGAGTGAGGAAACAATAGCTCCCATGCTATAAATGTAGTCACACCCAAGGAGTAGATTATAATCTCAAGGTCCTTGGACTACCATCACGTTTATATGAATAATTTTCCTTCTCAAAGTTATAGGAAAATTTGGAAGGATCCCTAACGGTCGACTGGTTCCTTTGTTGAAGCTTGTCAGATTTCGAATCTCAGGTAGAAGCAATGGCGAACCAAGCGCTTTCCAAGTAGTTGAGGCAAGGATACTCACAGAAGCCCCTTCATCTATGATAGTACCAACCATGACCATTTTGTAAGCTTGTACTATGATTCATAATGGTACATTAGATGGTAGGCGGGGTCTCCCTAGTAAATTCCAATCGAAGGAAATGACTAGATTGCTTCGAGGAGGGACCGAATAGACGACCGGATGAATCTCTGACGAAATTCCTTCCTGCGGTAAAGGAACGGGTAGATTTCCCCTAGGTTCATCGGATTCTATGTTAACAAAAAGAATTTGAACGGTGTCGTTCTCATTCTCTTCGGTGACTGTATCATTTGAAGGTAGACCTTCTGAAGGGTCGACTACCATCTCGACTTGTTGACTTTGGTCTAGTGTGGACTCAGAAGGTTTATCTTCAATGATAGGTGCTTCGACCGACAACAAAGGTGTGTCAGTCAGATTTTCAACTAGTGATGGACTCGGCAAGAGTTTCTTGTATCCAAGAGGAAGCCGTAGCGGTGAATCAGGACGGTTATCCAAGACTCTTTTAGCCTCGTCGAGGAAGGGACAACGGTGGACGGCATGATCGCCTTCACACAGTCTACAAGGAAATTTAGATCTTCCTTTTTGTCCATTGACTTCGTTTTCACTAGTTGACGATGTACTTTCAACATGATCGTCAGAGGTTGAGGACATCGGATTGTGCAAGTGGTGAGACTAGTCCCTTAAGATCCGTGGGATGCAAGGACCATCTCGATGATAGTGGTGTCCTTTGCAAATGATACATGGAGATTTAGGCAATGTGTGGATTTTCGCTAGACGATGCATGGTTCCCCCTTTCACTGTTTGCTTCTTCTTCTTCTTCTCCTTCCCTTTCTTCTTCTTCTCAGTTACTTGGTTTTTAGTTTCACTAGCTTCACCAAGCGAAGAGGAAGAAGGAGAGGGAGAAACAAATGAAGTAGAAGGTTTGGGGGTAACTCTAGTATCATCTGGTTGTTGATTTGATTGCTCAGGAATCACGTTGTTTTGAACGACAGAGGTCGAGAAAAGCCATACTGGCAGACCAATTGTAAGCCCTGGAAGGGACAATGTAGCCATATGAGGTGCACCAACATCCCCCCAAGAGGAGAAGGGACTAGGATTCCCCCCAAGGGGAAATACTTGATTGGTGGACTCCATTTTCTCAACCTAAGACCAACGAGGGAACAGTGATGTTATTCCGATTAAAATAAATTTAATGACGCTTTGACACAAATTGCTTTTTCAATTTTTAAGAGTCGAGAAAAAGCTAAAGATGACTCTAGTCACCTTCGATTTTTAATAAGCTTGAAGTGACAACTACTGAGATGGACCTTTTCTTTTAAGGAGTCTGAAAAGGAACGAAAGTGACTACTCTAGAAATCTAGACAGAGGGATTACCAAACTAATCACAAAACTGCAGAATACTTTTTATGGTACGGCAGTCAATCTTCCTGAATGTTGTGTTCAGTGCATTGCGATCGATAGGGCGGCAGACATGGCTTCCTAAAGATAAAGGATATAGCCTATTGTGGTCTCCCAATATATACTCGACGGTACGTGGGAGCACAAGTTTGTACTGGCACTTGTCATCTCAAAGAGGAGGAATCACCCAACCTACGATGAAGGCAATAGTTACCAAGCTTTACGACACCGGAATACATCTCTAGCCTAGACTTCTAGATGTTGTGCGTTCGGTTCCAAAGCGTTTTTATGTTCATTGAAATTTATTTTACAATTGATCTTTCTTAAGAAGTTTTCCTTTAAGGTTCACCGCGTAATGTAGATATACAACTCCTAAATATGCAATCTAATATGATAAACAATCGTTTACTCTTCTTTTTGCAATGAAAATCCTAGCTACTAAGGAAAGAGAAGTAAAATCCTTTCAACATAGAGCAGAGAGCACACACTAAGATGCATTGTCCTAAATCAATTTCCACAAGCAGTCTAAATGCAAATGCACATGCATGTATTTGTTTTTCCGCTTTCTTAATGTGTGAATGACAAAAATAATGCTAAGTACAGATCTGAATTATTTTTATTTCAAAGCGACAGTACTAACAATTTTCTTTTCAAAAACGAAAGGAAGACCAAGGCGACACTTTGCGATTTCGAATTGAAAATTGCTTTCAACACTTGAAATACTATTAATTCAAATCAAATACAATGGCAAAAGTGTAATCGACTACAAAAAGAGGAAGATTCTTTTCTTCAACTGAAAATGACACTCAAATCAAAAGACAACAGTTCGATTAAGCTACTGTTTGCAAAAGAGAACTGTAAATGACAAAAAATACATAAAAACATTCACAATTCTTTAAACAATGGAGGCTGAATAATGCAAAGGAAGGGAGTTTCAACAGTGAAACATTGATCACAGACACCAAAACTATTGAATAAAGCTGAAGACAATGAAGAAAAAACCAAAATCTGGAGGCAGAAACAACCTCATCTGATCATCGCACCTGTAACACAGGGAAACATGGATGCATCTCACCTACAGCACACGGGAGGTGTGATGCATCCAAACTGCTAATGAGAGACACTGCGATGGTGCAGGAACAAGACTGAGCTTGGTTTTTGCTCGCAGTTTGCAGCTAAGTTCAGGGGTTTAGGCTGAGCTAATGATAGACAGTAAACACAAACTATAGGGGTTGATCTAATGAGGTTACTTGAGCTACCACCAGGGCACTTAGGATGTTTGCAAGTCAGTTGTTCAGTTCATAAACAACATAGAGATTGACTGAAGTAGCGTTGATCTACTTTGCACTTGCATAGAAAATGCAATTCGAAGGCTAGCTGGCTTAACTTCAGGCTCCTTCTGTAGTTTATAAAGCAAACAAATAGAAACAAGCAAACAAGCTATTCGCTCCCCAGCAGAGTCGCCATTTTGTTATCGGGGGAAAACTAGTGTCCATTAGGAGCTGCTAGTCCCACTAAGACGGGTAGCTATCTTAGAAACAAACAAACTAAAGTTACTTGTGTTTTCCTTTATGAGAGATAGATGAGAGAGAAGCAGAGAGTACCAACCTCAATCTTTCGCTTAGCTCCTTACTTATTTCCTCCCTCTTTTGACGGAGCTTCACCACTCCTTCTTTACTTGTCCCGCTTCAAAGAACACCTATAAAGTCAAAGCAGCATAATACCATCAAAGCAATGAGATCTATAACCATAAACAATATAGGATCAGATGTATATTAACCATACAAATGCATATATCAATACAATATTCAGAGATATACAAGAATATGGAGGAAAACTCAAATAGCTTTATTGATAGAAGTAGTAGAAGAGAGGATTACAACCCATTGGTCTAACCCAGTGCCATTCTCCCAGCATGAAAGCCCTCTTCACCTCATGAAAAGCTAGATCACCCAACACTATGATGTTCCATAGAGAAACCAACATCACTTCCTTACAAGACACAAAATTCCAGCCTCTAGATCTCTAGGATGAGGGATATATAGATATTTGCAAGTGGGTGAGTTAGCTTATGGGATTTTGAATAGTGTCATTTCTCTGACAGTTCTTGGTTCCACTTGGAGATTTCATGATCTCTTACTCATCCCTGGCTGAATTCAGAGAGGCAAGTGTCAAATGAGCAGTTTCTAGAAGATTCTCTTGGTTTCCACCTAGCCAACTGCCTCTGCCATGTGTCTGCTCTTGCTCATCGCACCTTACATAAGGGATTTTCAGTATGCATCACACTTTCTACATGTAGTAGGTGAGAAGCATCGCACCGTTAGCAGTACTCTGTATGGTTTAGTTTTGACCAGTTCAAAGTAGTTTTTCAGGGAGAACTTCTAGGAGACAATGTGATCAGCTAACCTTGCTCCTTTAGGGTATGAAACAACACTTTTAGGGGTTTAGAATTCCTTAGTTTATGAACATATGAGATTGGGGTTGATGTGCCCAAATATGTCTATAACAACAGTGTTGGCATTTCACAATCTATTGTTGTTGTTGTGGAAGAGGGGAAAAATCTGGAACAACTCAAGATGAACTATGATGAAGAAATCCAACCCTCTGAAACTGGATGGGCTTTGACTAATCTAGAATATGAAGGGACATGTCCTTGTCATATCCAAGACCAGTTCTATGCTTGTTGCTAACAAGTTCTTCCCAAGGTCTCATGATGGGCTTGGGAAGTGTAAATTGAACTTCTGCATCTGCATGTAACTTTGCTGCTTTATTGAGCACTGGATCTTAATCAACTTCAAGAATATTGACTTGTTGCATATGGGAGTTTGTTTCATTGTCCTGAATAGAAACAGGTTCAGAATGATGACTCTGTTGTTGTAATTTTGCTCGTTGTAGCTGAGATTCAAGCTGCAAAAATTCAATTTTCTCTTGTGCATTTTGTAGACAGACCTGAATGTCTATGCGAGAAACTTTGCTGACTTTTAATGTATCATGAGTAGTAGACAATATCAGATTTTTGAGGAACTCTAATACTTCATTGGTTCTAGCCATTTTCATTGAAAAAATAAGGTGAATTTCGCAAATACAGATTCTTCATCTCAAGCCATATATAAATAAGCCAAGTTGTAAAGATATATAATCAGTTCAAAATCATAATTGAATATGATTGAACATATGAAATATGAAAGCCTTAAACATGTTCAAAGAAGCATACAGTAGTTCAAGGTTGTGCAATTTCAACTGCCCCCATTCAATTTTGAACAATACAAGGCCAAAGAGATTGCCTTATTTAATGCTCAACACTCAACATTCAAATACTCATGCCAATGCACCAATACCCTAGGTAGTTCCAAGTTATTTAATAGTTGTATATTTCCTCTATAACAAGGTTCACTAAATCATTGAATTCAAGTTTCAATTCTAATTCATATATCAACCTTAAACAACAGATAATATATATATATATTATAATAATATATATATATAATATTATATTATATATATTAATTATTATATATATATACACACCGTCTTCAATTCAACGCAAACAGTTCACATCAGGCTAGCAAAATATCAATGCACAGGAAAAATACACTATATATAGATCCTGCTCTTAACACACCTTGGATGCACAACCAAAGACACCGACTTTGAGGACCAACACTTTCCACTGCAATCAACTATGATATTATGCAGTGCAAGGCTAAGCTCGAACGCGTGAGGTAGCAATGCCAAGCTCTTATAATGCTCCCTTCACTTTCCTTCATAATGATATCTATGTGTGCAATGTATCTAACTTTGTTTCTTGCATTCTCCCACGAGCCTCTTCTTTTTAGAAATCTAACTAGCACACTTTCGCTCCGTGCTGCTCTCAAGTATAAAGAAATTGTTTCAACTGTAAATCAATTCCTTGTCTCTTCCAATCACAATATATGCAATCAACTTATTATGTTCTATTAAAAACTTCTTTCACGAACATATCTTTGAGTGCTTTCCATCCTCAAAATGTCAACGCACCAAGGTATGCACCAGAATTAGCTCCAATACATTTTAATGCACAAATCCAGTCAATGAACGCACTTCAATAGTCGTAATAATATTCACAACTCGAGAAAATGACTTGAATTTGTTGTTTCCTTTTATATTTGAATAAGCATCATCCCACGCAACATTCAAGCATTGAACCATATGCATCACACTATTACATTCAAATAGTTTAATGCATTTACTTGGAAGGGGATTTCCATAGAAAATGTGTATAGCTGTGTGGTTATGGGAATCACATCTCCAATATCGCCTTCTCCATGCAATCAATGGAGATGATATTTTCACTGTACTTGTAGATTCAAAGGAAGTGCGCCATGTTCGGCCTTACCAATATGCTTGGGATAAGGAAAATGGTTAATGTTCTCAACATGCTTAGTCATGTTTGCATATCTTACAAAATAAATGTTTTCCCGTCAATGATGATTATTGTAGCATATGATAAATCCATTTGTAATTTTTGAGCTATAGAGGCTAACAATTTTCTTAACAAGAGCATGCCCTAGACATCTAGAACATCGATGACCAGTATATCCATTAGCATAGAAATATATTTATTAGAAGCTAAGGAGACCTTGAAATCCTTCATTAAACCATCCACGTGAATAGAATTTGAATCAAAACCACACAAAATATTGTATGGCCTAGAACTATTCATTTTTAATTCATCCATGTCTCTTGAAGGCATAAAATTTTCTAAGGAACCTATGTCAAGCAGAAAACTATGCAATATGAGGTTATTTATTACTAAGGATGATAACAATGGTCCATGCCTTCCATTTCTTGGATAATTATAAATGTATTTTAATATAATAGGAGGGTTATTAGACTCTTTTTCAAGGTTGAGAATCTTCTTAACTTAACATCTCTCACTTTCGTGTTTGGAAAGTTCAAAGAGTAGCTCATGAACATTTACCTTTGGACAGGCACTTCCTATGTCCACATCCAAACATATTCTACTTTTAGGATTGGAGGCATTAGGAACATGGAGAGACTTAGGGGGTAAAGGTGGTCTCACACACTTTTGAGAACAATGTTATTACTACTACATTCTTGTAGGTGTTTTGGCTCATTTTTCATTCTAGTATAGTCCAACCCCTTGAATCTACCCCTTATTCAACATCACTAGTAGGATCACAAGGATATTTATTAGGTTATTCAATGGGTTCTTCATGTTTTTATTTGGAAAGGAATCTTCATATTGTAGTTTTGATGGGATCATCTCTACCTTCCCAATATTGATAGCTTTTTCATCATGGCCATATTCCCTTGCATTAAGTAACTTCTAAATTTATCAAACTTTTGAGTGAAAGCTTGTAGGGTTGGGTGAAGTTGGATACTTGGCTTTGAATTTACTTCGGCTTTAGCCCTAGGACATGAAATCATATCAGTTTCGGAGGTGCTTAAATCACATTCAATAGTACTAGCAAAGTTTTTAGCCTTAGCTAAGGTTTAAGGATTCTTTTCTTTTAATGCATATGAAATATGTATAGGGAAAATATTTATATATTGGTTAATGATTTCTTGATGCATAAGTTTGTATAGAAGAGAAGTTTCTTAAATAAACTTAGCAAATTGTTCTATGAACTCCTTAACTCTCTCATTTTTAGTTTTCTCGTCTTCGTGTAACTTAGCTAAGAGTTGCATGCCTTCCATAATAGTGGATAAGAAATTATTGAATGCTTCATGGAGATGGTCTCAATTATTAGGGCTTCCTTCTAGTGAATCTAGATACCACTCCCTATCCTTCGAAAAATAAGGAAAACAACATGTTGAGCTTCTTATATTATTCCACCCACAACCCAATCAAATTCATGCATGTTTTTTTAGTCGTGATTTCAACACACTTGTTTAATTTGAAAAATCATTCCTCATATTTATCAGGAAACGTATGTGGAGTGTTAGGGAACTAACTAACATCCAAGTGTTTGAATGCAACACTAATCCACAAATAGGCTATTTTGTTTGAGGTGGAGGAACTACCAAATATGTTTCTAAATATGGGGGAAGTGGAAACTATTGAGGATGTTTAGAAAGTATTATTATTATGATTATATACTCTCTTTATTAGATATATCATTTTGTAAAACAAACTAGTAAGGGAAATAAAATGGGTTTTAGATTTTGGAGTCGCTAGATGAGAATCTATATTGTAGGCTTTAGGTTTTCCTCATCAAAATTTTACTAAATTTTAGATGTCATGATACAGGGAGATTGAATCAAATCCTTGTTAAAAAGTGTAACTAGGTTCAGTCTTCAAAATGACATGTGTAATTGTGATTTTATGTAATTGATGAAAAGAAGAGAAATAAAAATATTATTGTAATGCTTGTCTCATGGGTTTCATGAGAAAGGAATTTAGTTTTAGGTAAGGCTCCCATTGTGAGCCCTTAGGATTGGTCATAAAGCCAAACTAAGTCAATCTCATGTATGAAGGACCCTTCTTGGGCATGTTACATATTTGTACATGTCATTCAAATAATAAAAATTCTCTCCAAGACCAAGCTAAAGCATCTCCTTCAGGTCAGCTTCAACATGGAATAATGGAATTACACCAAAGGACATGGCGGCCTATATCTCAAGTCAAGCTGGATAAGTTTCATGGGAAACCACTATAAATAAGTAGCTCGACATTCATTTGGGCACAAAAAATTCGGTGGAGGTCTAAAGTAAGAACAAGTGCATAAATCGCTAGAAAAGGAGTTATATAACCAACGAAGAGAAGACAATTAAAAGAAAAGTATTTTGGTTTTTTTTTGGGTAATATACACCCCACATGTACGAGATTTCAGAATTATCTATCGTAGAAAGAAGCAAGGTACTGTGGGTATTAAATCATCTTGAAAAGGAAGATTTGCAAGAAATATAATAAATCCTCTAGTTGATTTAAGGAAGGTGAGTCACTCTCTCTCTATCCATAAAAGAATGTTGAAGGCCTAAACTACTCATCGACTGAATCCATCACTTTTTGAATTATGGCTGATAAACTTCAGATCTATTCAAGGAATCGAAATTTGGAAGGGTAGCCTATAGTTCAGAAGAAGGGATAAGTAAGAGGCTTCACTACAGTTGACTCAAAGAATAAGGATCTCATCAATGAAACTTTGTGACTTATTCTTGGCGAGGAAGATAGGTCAAGGGTCCTAGTCTTGGTATTCATACATTGAAGTCTTTATAAGAAGAAGAATTTGTTTTGGATTTCCTCTCAAGTGGGAGAGGTTTTGGCCCTTGATGATAGCCTATATTATGTGTATCTTGTCCCTTTGTTGTTTATACATTGATAGTTGTTTGATGAAGAAGAACACTATAATAATCTAATGAAATAGAAGATCATAATCTAAAGAAGTAAAGGGAATTCACTAGCAGTTACCAATAGAAGAGAAATCACCCAATTTTTATGCCCTAGATTTTATCAATGTAGTATCATGGCTAAGGTGACAAAGTTAAGGAAGGGCATCTTATCAAGAGACACTCAAGGATCAAAATCTCAAGAAAGACATCAAAGAAAATATAAGAAGATAATCTTGGAGTCAAGATTTATGAGGAAGTATCGAAACCCTAGATCGAAGAAGTCTTGGGATCCTGAAGTCATCAAAAGGATTGTAAAGACTCTACTCAAGATGAAGGCTCAAAGGATTCTCATAGAATCCATGAAGGATCCCCTCATTCCATATGTATCTAAAATCAACCTCAAAAGAAATATACGACAAATTGGTAGAGTTGTTTTTTGTAAGAACCGTAGGAGAAGTTATCTCTCTGAATAAAGAAATCTACAAGCTAATGATATCAAAAGAAGGAATAAAGTAGTACGTTATGAGGATATCTGAAAAAAGGGATAACTTTCAAGATATGGGAGAAATAATGTCTGAAAAGGAGATGACCACTGTAGTACTAATTTCACTACTCAAGTTGTGGGGTAAATTTACTTTAAGAATTTATGGGAAGAAAGAAGCTACTCCATTCCAGGATCTATGGTCACTATGCAAGATTGAAGAAATCAGACTGAAGGCAAAAAGTGATGTGGAACAAGTGATCAAAATAAAGCATATGTTGCTATGGAAAAGATAAGAGGAAAGTCTGGGAAATTTGGTCCTCAGAAAAAGAAGAAGAACCTAGCTAAGGTTCTATGCTATGGATGTCAAGAATATGGGCATTAAAATAGAGATTATCCTAAGATTAAGATGAAAAATAATAAAAAGAGGTAAATAAGAAGCCCATATCACTGAGGAAGTGGACAAAGTTGAAAAGAAGTCCAAGAAAGAGGAAGCAAGAGATCTCTAATATGATTGAGATGGTCTTCCTCGCCTAGTTATTTTCAAGTTCTTGTTTCTCTATTGTAAGATATGGCTATCATGGTTCACTAGGAAAAGTGATAGGATGCATCATGGCATGATAGAAGCAGTAAAAGAAATATCTTGTGATCATAAAGGAAAATAGATTAAGTCACCTATGGAAGGATAGAGCTGTAAAATTTTCTGTTTTCCCACCCCGGTTTTCAGTTTCTCCTTATTTCTCCCATATAGTTAAATGCCCTTTTCCATAACCATACATTTAACAAGCTGAAATATATATATATATATATATATTATAATATACTCTTGGGGAAAACCAGTTTGAGAGCTCTTCTTCATTTCTGGAAAATGCCTTTTACAGTGAGAAAATTTTCAGCAAAAATTATAGCAAAAACAAATTTTTCCAGCAAGCAAACTTATATGTTTTCATCCCAACAGACAACCTGGAAACTTGCTATATGCGTGGTACGGACTGTACGAATGTACGAACTGTATGTATGTACCGACCGTACGGACTATACGGACGTCCATACAGACTGTACGGACAGACCTCAATTTCTGTGGCAAAATTTGTCTCCTCGAAATTCATGCCCAAAAATCAGTTTTTCTCAATTTTCTCAGCAAAAATCATCTTTTCTGCTTGTTCTTTCAGCTGTACGGATTTGCTGAAGAGTTGCCTTGGTATGTGTGCCAAACTGCTGCCTCTTTCTCCTTCTTGTCCAGAAATCTCCTTTGCTCTCTTGCTCTCCTTCTCCCAATCTGCTCATGAAAGAACAAATGATCTTTTCCCCCTTTTCCTCCCTTAACCCAACCCTAAATGACTTTTGGGTGATCCCTAAATCCAATGGCTGAGATTAAATGCACATTTAAATCTCACTTTCTATTTTTTAATTCACCCCACTTTAATAAAGACCCACTTAGTCATATTTCCAAAGTCCTGCTTTTTCTAATTTTTTCTTGACTTATAAATCACTTTATTAGACTTAGTAACTTTATCACTTAAAGTCACTTTTAAATTAGATTTTAACTTTATAGAAATTATAAAGTCACTTTAGGAGAAAATTTAAAATCTTTTGGACACTTTTCCCCAGGCCAAAGATCAAAGCCTAAGGGAACCACCTGTCCTCCGGTACCAAATTTCAACACTCCCTCTTACTGACGAAGGTGTTCCTCACCACACCCATCTTGTCTCAAAAGTAAACATGCTTGCCCCATGGTAAGGCTTTGGTAAGAATGTCTGCTACCTGCTCATCAGTGGAAATATACTCAAGTTTCACAGCTCCCCTCTAAACATAGTCTCTGATGAAATGATATCTGATTCCGATATGCTTTGACCTGTCATGAAATACTGGATTCTCCGTGAGTTTAATGAAACTTTGATTATCACAGTAAATCACTGAAGTTCTCAACGACTCACCAAATAATCCAAACAACATCTTGCGAAGCCAGATGGCCTCACAACTAGCTAGACTGGCTGCCATATACTCTGCTTCTGCTGAACTCAGTGCTACTGACTATTGCTTCCGGCTGAACCATGACACTACTGCTGAACCCAACCCAAAACAGCACCCTGTAGTGCTCTTCCTATCAGAAGCACAACCTGCCCAATCAGAATCAGTGTATCCTACCAATCTCACTCCATCTCCCTACCTTCAGTCCAGACCATAATCCATTGTCCCCTGCAAGTACCCCAAAATGTGTTTTGCAGCCACCCAGTGAACCTTCCTAGGCTCACACATAAATTGACTCATCGTGTTGACTGCAAAACAGATATCTCGTCTAGTGTTGACCAAATACATCAAGGAACCAATCAGTTTCCTGTAAAATGTGGGATCCACCAACTCGGAATCTGAAGCATGAAGCTTCTTCGAGTTGGTAATCATCGGTGTCAACATGGATCTACAATCTTCCATGTGGAATCTACTAAGGATGTCCACAATATACTTCCCCTACCCCAGGAAGAAATGCCCCTCCTGCCACACCTCCAAACCCAAAAAGTAATGCATCAAGCCGATGTCCTTCATCTCAGACTTCGTCACAAGATCTCTCTTGTAGTGCACTATGAGTCTCTCTGCACCTGTAATGACCAAGTCATCCACATACAACACCAAAATGAGAGGCTCCTCACCTATCACAATAAAGTAAAGGTTTGGATCTGCGTCACTCTTTGTGAAACCCATCCCTTGCAAATATGTATCTATCCTAGAGTACCAAGCTCTGGGAGCTTGCTTCAGGCCATAAAGGGCCTTCTTCAGTCTGCACACATGGGACTCCTTCGCATGCACCTCAAAGCCCTGTGACTGCTCAATGTACACCTCCTCCTGTATGAAGCCATTGAGAAATGCAGTCTTCACATCCATCTGGTGGATCTTCCAACCCATCTCTGCTGCTATCGATATAATGGCGAATCGAAGTATATCGAGCCACGGGAGCGAAGGTCTCCTCATAATCAACTCCCTCTACCTGGGAGAACCCTCTAGCCACAAACCTCACTTTGAATTTCTCAATGTTGCCATCTGTAGCATGCTTTACCTTGTAAAGCCATCTGGAAGTAACCACGGACTTACCCTCAGGCCTCGAAACCCCACCTCCCAAACATCATTCTTCATGATAGAAGAATACTCCTCCTGCGCGGCCTCTCTCCAGACCTACTCACTAGCTGCCTCCTCAATGCTAGAAGGCTCAGAGTCAAGGATGTTGGTAACCATCGCTATATAGCTAGAAAACCTCTCAGGTGGTCTTCTCTCTCTAACCGGCCTCTTCGGCTCAGCAACAGATGTGGCATCTCTCAAGGTGTCCTAAAGCCACTTGGGCTTCCTCTTCCCTGAGCATGCTTCTCCCATAGGAGAATGGAACTCCTCCTCCTCATCACCATCAGTAGCCTAAACTCCTGACTATCTGTCTATTTTCCTCCTGCCTGCACCTAAACCTGTAGAGGCTGAGGTACCGTGTGAACTGTCCATCAGTGGACTCCCTAGTGAACTGCTCTGTGACCTGCTCGGAGCACCACCCCTCTGGCTCCGTGAGCCACTGCTCACTGATGGACCTGACATCCTCAT
>APFE030509193.1:0-13381 GCA_000404065.3 Pinus taeda | reverse complement strand
AGGATTACAACCCATTGGTCTGACCCAGCGCCATCCTCCCAGCATGAAAGCCCTCTTCACCTCATGAAAAGCTAGATCGCCCAACACTATGATGTTTCACAGAGAAACCAATAGCACTTCCTTACAAAATACAAAGTTCCAGCCTCTGAATCTCTAGGATGAGGGATCCATATATAGATATTTGCAGGTGGGTGAGTCAGCTTCTGGGATTTTGATTAATGTCATTTCTCTGATAGTTCTTGGTTCCATTTGGAGATTTCATGATCTCTTACTCATCCCTGAGCGAATTCAGAGAGGCAAGTGTCAAATGGGTAGTTTCTAGAAGATTCTTTGGGTTTCCACCTAGCCAACTACCTCTACCATTTGTCTTCTCTCACTCATTGCACCCTACAGAAGGGCTTTTCAGTATGCATCGCACTTTTTGCATGTGGCAGGTGAGATGCATCACACCCTTAGCACTGAGCAGTCTGTATGGTCTAGTTTTGACCAGTTCTGAGTAGTTTTTCAGGGAGAACTTCTGGGAGATGATGTAATCAGCTCACCTTGTTCCTTTAGGGTATGAAACAACACTTTTAGGGGCTTAGAAGCCCTTGATTTATGGACATATGAGATTGGAGTTGTAGTGCCCAAATATGTTTATAACAATGTGATAATATGTTCAAGAGTCTAATATGTTGCCTCCTAAAAGAGGTAAACAAAATGAAGTGATTTGCAGCAAAATGCATCATTGTTGAACATTGGTGTGAACAAGATGCCAGTGTTAAAGCATGCAGAGGTCAAAAAGAAAATGCAATTGTTATTTGACAAAGAGGACATTGATACCAAAACATCTTCTTGTGGGTTTCATAATGTTTTGGCTTTGAAGAAGGATGGTGCATGGCAATGGCAATTACATTTGATAAAGAGTCCATGTTGAAAAGTGTGCAACAAGAAATGCTAAATTTAGAATGTGCTCAAAATAGACATGCTAAAAATAGCATGTCTAAAAATAGCAATTTGGCCAGTGAGGTCATTGGCCACCTTGGGTGAGAGGTGAAACTGCTAAAAATAGCATTTCTGGGTCCCTTCCTATTTATAGCAGTCCCTAGTCTATCTATAGAGGTAGAAATTTTAATTTGGTCTTAACATCAGTTGAAAATATTAATTAATTAATTATGTGAGTTACTTAGTTTAGGAGAATTCGAATTTGAAGTCTTGTGAGCATGCACATGAGTTGTCCCATTGATTGAAGAATTTTATCCTTAATTTCCTCCACTGATTGAGGTGAATAAGTATGAGTTCTATAATGAAAGAATCAGTTGACTTAGTTCTAACTAGTCAAGTCCAGTTAGATTATTTTAACAAGTTGTTAAAATAATAAAATATAGTTTGTTAATGCTTGCATGCATGTGACAACTATTATTTTAGATAACTGAGAATTCACTCATGGATAACTATTGCATGTCAGTTCTGTCATAGACCTAGTTGCGATCAGATGTGGGACAGTGTACTATTAGATGCTTGATTATTTCTAGTAAGTAATTTTTGCATTATTGAGGAACCAGTGTCCTCAAAGATTGCATAGTTGGACCATTGGGTTAACTTGGTACGTTTGGAATTAATTGCATATGCTTTTGCTATTATTTCCTAAGCAAACTGCACAAGGAAATAGCGATTGGACCATAGGTAAAGCCTTTATATACAGGGCTTGGTTGGTTCATGAGACATATCTTCATATCTTCATAGTTCATTGAGAACTAGATAGCTTGAGAGCTGATTATTTTTGTATTGTGAAGAGGATTTCCACTTGATTGATAATACATGGTTGGGGTTTTATGCTGGTGTTTTCCCCTGGATATATCTTGTGTTATGTGTGATTATTTCTCTTGATCAGTTATGCATGTTTCTACTTGATGTTGCTCATGAATTCGATTATGATTCTGCTTAATGTTTTGTAGAAGTAGAACAAGTATTATGCTTTAGGACATTGCATATATCGGTTTGTTCTACAAGTGAAATTTCTACAGTCCAACCAAGTGCAAGGCTAGACATGTTAAGCATCGTCATGATGATAGTGTTCATGGTGAAAGGAACTTGAAATTGTTTAATTTTCCATTGATTGAAGACCAAGGAGGGAATGTGCATATTCCTTCAAAGGAAGTTTTCTATTCTGCATATCTTGGAAAATTACAAGAAGATTTCATCATTGATAGAAAGTCCAGGACTCCAAAATTAGGGAAAGTGATGTATTTTCATGAAAAGCTCAAAGCGACAAATTCAAGCAAAGTTCAATGGATTGAGACTGGAGGTGTGGGGGAGTTGTACGCTCATCTATTTTTTTTATTGATAAAGAGCTTTTGGAGGTTCAAAGCTTCCAATGGGGAGGAGTGATCTAGTGGATCAAAATAGTGCTCAAAATTCAAAGTGTGCCACAGAGCTCAAAACCTAAACAAATGGATAGATATCGGTGATCTTAATCCAGTGCAATTCATTTCACTCAAAACCGATATTGGATGCTCCTGATATCGCGTTCCGATCGAATTGGTAAACAGTTAAATTTTGGCAAAAAGGCCAAATGTCTGGACATTTCAGGCCAGTGGCAGGTTGCCACGTGGCCTCTCCTAATTAGGCCAAAAATTTAAATCTTATTAGCCAATGGGTTTTCGCCATTTGTCTCGTTGTGATTGGTTCGATCTTTTTTTATATTGTTGTTGACTGGGTGAAGGAGACCAATTATGGAGGGCCACGTGGCCTCTAGAGGATGCATTAAAAAATTTGGTGAAGGATTGAATGGAGGCCATGCAGGTCGAACCCACAACCTCAACTAACAACTCCAATGGCCTAACCAACTACGATGTGGTGGTTCTTGTTAAACTATGTCTGAAAATCATATTTAAACTTTGGTAATGCGCCATATGGGTGAAGGGGTCGGGCTAAGCCCTAGCCCCTAGCCACCCCAGTGCCACAAGACTATAGGCGGGGGGCCAAGGGCTAGGCCTTAGCCCAACCCACATCCATGGCATAAGTCACAACACTCAACGGAGCCCAGTCGCAAAGAACCAGTGCTTGACCGAACAGAAGATTGAGGGGGCCAACCTAAAGGCACATGGTGCCATATAACCACAGCCACGGAAGAACTGTTGGAGATGGGCTAGCCCTAGGTCATATGACCTCCCATGTAACCATAGGTGTGGAGAACCAGCAAGGGCCGACCCATGGTCATATGGGGGACCATAGAACCAGCAAGGGCCAGCCCATGGTCATATGGGGGACCATAGAACCAAGAGCGCGCGCCTAGCCGACTGTTAGACAACAACCCCAGAATATCTGCCCCCTATGCGGTCTTATAGCCGCCACATGACCACATAATTTGAAACTGGGGGCTTAATAGCAGAGTTATCCATCCTACAATTTCGTCCGCAGAACAGGAATGTAGGCCATGTTTACGTTCCATTTCCGCGTTCAAGGTGCTCAAGCCAGGTTTAGGCCGAATTGGAGGATGATTAGTTGCAGAATTTGGGAAAATGAAAAAACAGTCATAACTTTCTCAATTTTTGGCCAAATGAGGTGCAGAAAGAACCAAAATGGGTGTTTTTTACATTGTTGGATCCATTGGAGACATCATTTATATTGTTTGAGCTTTGTAAAGCATGTAAACACACTTTTGATCAGTTTTAGTGAAAGAGGCCCTACATTGGAAGCTGGACCAAGAGTTGTAGCCCAAGAGAGGGGTGAACTCCTTTATCATGCTTTGTGTTATGTGTTTCAGATATGCTTATTTGTCTATATTGGCTATAAAATTTGGTTAAAATTTACTTGTTTATGTGTTTAGTAAATTTAATTTGCAAATTGTAAAAAATTTGCAAGTTTACACATTCAGAGCAGTCCTTTAGGTTTGACCATGGTGATGACAAACCTTGGGAGTAAGGATATGGATGTCCTCTAGGGTTTCACCAAACCTATGAAGTTGGAACATGGATGTTCCCTAAGTTTTGACTGTGTTGATGGCAAACATGTACTAGTTCGTATACCATGAGGTTGAGGCATCGACCGAATCATGTTGACTAGTTGATATTGATGGTGTACCAAAGGCTAGGTGTATTGGCTTGGATGATGGTATTTAGTGAATATTGATGATGTAAAATAGGTTAGGTGTGCTAACCTGGACAATAGTACCTAGTGGATATTGTTGAAAATTGCAACAACAAATGTTAAAAGTAGCATCAAGAAAAATTCTTAATTTAATTTGTCCTGGAATTAAATTCTAATTATAATTCTCATAGCAACTTGTAATAGTTAACTAAGTAAATTTGACTTAGTTAGCTCAGTGCATTTGATTAATTTGACTTAGTTGGCTCAGTTAATTTGATTAATTTGACTTAATTGGCTCAGTTAATTTGAGTTGGGAGTCTATCTAGAGTCATGTAGAGTGGTTCCCAAATTTTAGGGGTCTGGGTTGAGTTATTTTGAGTTGTAATTATTTAATTCAATTTAACTGAGTTAGATTCAATTAAACTAATTCCAATTGATGGAGGAATTAGTGGGAGATCCAGTAGTGGGGTGTAACCAGCACTGCCCAACTAGTAAACTGAAGATTCACTCATAATTAACTCATACACGTCATATCAAAGAAAGACAGTTGAGATTTGATTTTGGGGACAATGTACTATCAATTGTAAAATCATCTAAATTAAATAGATGGTGCATGCAATCAAAAGAAGGCCTAAAATAAATCATTCCTTAATTAGAAAACTCACTAATTTTAGCCATTCGAATTGCCTTTAAAAGGAGGAATGAAGGCACAAGTTTAATCATTGTTTTGGTGAGCATGAGTTGGTGATACCAAGAAATAGGAAGCATAAGTTTGTCCATGGAGATTGTGAGGGCAAGGAAGTAGGAGCTTGGAAGGCTAGGAATTTGGTTGTGGCTTTTAGCCGTGGTTTTTTAGCAGGTGTTTTTAGTTGTTGCTTTCCTCATAAAATCATTGTGTTATGTGTGATTGAATTCTTTCTCTTATATGCTTCATGATTTCATCGATCATTTATTGTTTCCATTGATGAGTAGAGTATATTCAAGACAATTGTTTTAGTATATTATAATTTGCAGTTCAAATCTACAAGGAATTTCTACATGGTATCAAAGCTAGATTTGTAGAAATTTCTACATGGTATCAGAGCTAGATTTATAGAAATTTCTACATGGTATCAAAGCTAGATTTGTAGAAATTTCTACATGGTATCAGAGCTGAAATCACTTTAGAAGAGAAGAATTCGAAGTTGTCCTTGCAGGTGAATAGAATTTGCATAATCATTCTTCAGAGCTAGCAAGATGTCCTTCTATGGATTGAGACTTGAATATTCCCTTGAGGGTAGTTTGAATTATATTGCTTGGAAGGACAGGATGGAGGCAGTGTTGGAAGATAATCAACTGAATGAATTCATAGACCATGATATCCCGAAGCCTCCAACATCTGATGCTAAAGATCTAGCAGAGTGAAAGAAGAGTGTAGCAAGAGCCAGGAGGATAATCCTGAAGGGTGTGAGAGACCACATAGTCTTGAAATTACATGGAAAAGAGACTCCCTTTGCTATGTGGAAGAATCTCAGTGAGCTATTTGGTAATATCCATGAAGCCAAGAAACTTGAACTGATGAAGAAACTAAGGGTTAAATACAATGGGTATGAGGTAATCTTCAAAGATGGGAAGGTATACCTCAAGCATATTGCTTCATGTCAACTCAAGTAATTTGGTTTCAGGGTCAAGAGCCTCTACACGTTAGAGGAGGAGGCATGCACAACCTTGAGGAGCAAGGCAGGGATTAGAGATGTTGTGGTTGAGAGAGAGCATGATTTAGCTCTCAAGAGGAAGCCTCATCCAATTAGCAGTTAGGTTGACCAGGAGAATGATGATGAAGAGCACCAGTCATATTCCTCCAATAGGAGGAGAGTTCAATCCGAGTGGGCAAAGGGAGCACATGCAGTTATACCTCCAGGAGTAAGATGGAGCGATGTAGATTCTTAGTCCAAGAAGTGCAAAGGTTTGGGTAGATTCTAGCGCATTTGCGACAAGGAGATCAGTCATATCAATTCTGGATTTTTGCAGTGGGTCCACCACCTTTGCTACATGATCCCATAGTATCATACTAGAAGATTCAGTGTCAGCAGGTGCAGGCAGTCATCCAGATGACAACTGCATAATTAGTTGCAGTCAATACTCAGGAGATAGTTGTAAAACTAGTTGCAATGACATAGGTAGTGTGAATTGTCGAGTTGTAGCATGTAGGTGCAATTCCAGCGAGGAGATTACCAACGCAGAACTTTGCAGTCTAATTTCTAGTGCAGGAGAACAGTGCAAGTTGTCAGGAGGGTGCAGAGAGATTTCCCATAAGGAGATCGAGACTCAGAGGGAGTCTAGATTCAAAGGGACCAACCTTATGGAAGCTAGTGCTTCAGGATCTGATAGATCAAACTCATTATTATAGTAGTTGTAGCAGCAGTGTAGAGGTAGCAGCAGTAGTATGAGTAGATTAGAGTCCAAGAGTTTCATAAATTGGGCAAGATCCATTGAGGTGCTTTTTGTCTCATGAATCATTACCTTGCTACAGGGGCCCACATTATTCAGTAGCAGGAGGATTAGTGTCATTCGGATACTGAGGATTGCAAAGCACTATTGAAAGCATAGTAGGAGGCTCAGTAGCAAAGTCAACAGTAGCACAATTTTTCTAGTAGATAGTAATTAGTTTTTTTTTTTTTTTTTTTTTTTTTCTTTTTTTTTTTTTTTTTTTTTTTTTTTCTTGTTCGATGTTTTTTTGTGCATATGTTGCAATAGAAACAACAACAGTGACAAGTGTTGCATGCAAAACATTCCAAAGGTACTAGATCAGGATAGAGTTGAATTCCTTTCTTATTGAGAGGGAGTCTTGAACATAGCAACAAGATATGTTAAAAATAGCATCAAGAAAAAATCCTAATTTAATTTGTCCTTGAATTAAATTAGGAATTAAATTTTAATTCTAATTCTCATAACAACTTTTAATAGTTAAATAAGTTAATTTGACTTAGTTGGCTCAGTTAGTTCGAGTTGGGAGTCTATCTAGAGTCATATAGAGTGGTTCCTAAAATTTAGGGGCCCGGGTTGAGTTCTTTTAAGTTGTAATTATTTAATTCAGTTTAACTTAGTTAAATTCAGTTAAACTAGTTCCAACTAATGGAGGAATTAGTGGGATATCCAATAGTGGGGCGTAACCAGTAGTAGTGGGGTGTAACCAGCACTGCTCAACCAATAAACTAAAGATTCACTCATAATTAACTCATGCATGTTAGATCAGAGAAAGACCTAGTTGAGATTGGAGTTCAAGGAGAGTATACTATCAGTTGTAAAATCATCTAAGTTAAACATATGGTGCATGCATTCAGAAGAGGGCCTAAAATAAATCATTCCTTAATTAGAAAACTCACTAATTTTAACCATTCGAATTGCCTTTAAAAGGAGGAATGAAGGCATAAGTTTAATCATTTTTTTGGTGAGCACGAGTTGGTGAGACCAAGCAATAGGAAGCACAAGTTTGTGCATGGAGCTTGTGAGAGAAAGGTGTGCCAAGAGAAGCTTATGCACAGGTTGGCAGTGAGATAGATAGAGATAGTGCAAAGGTTGTGCAGGTTTGAGCAAATCATTGTAATCTTCTCATATTTTATGATTAATGCAATATACCAGTAGCAGGAGTTTTTAGTTGTGGCTTTCCCCAGAAAATAATTATGTTATGTGTGATTGAATTATTTCTCTTATATGCTTCGTGATTTCATCAATCATTTATTGTTTCCGCTGATGAGTAGAGTAGATTCAAGTCAATTGTTTTAGCATATTACAATTTTTAGTTTGAATCTACAAGGAATTTCTACATATATTGATGATGCGCCATATGTTAGGTATGTTAACATAAAAGATGGTACCTAATGGATATTGATGATGTATGATCTGAATTTTAAACATGAACGCAACAAATTACCTATATAACCATAAATACAGAGATGCGGCAAAAATAACACTTCCTTTCATTAATAGAAAAATATTGAAGTATGCTTACAAACAGAATGGAAATGAGACTAGCTCGGGTGATGGTAGTTTATCTCCGAGAAGAGATGTGGCAGCTACATGCCTCTGAACTGTGTTACAATGAGGCTCAAAGGCATATTTATTATTTAGAAACAATGGAAAACCCTAAACATCCAAAAACCTAACCTTAGGAGATGAAGCGCCAAAATTGTGGGCCCTGTTTGGGTAAATTGGTACATCACCTTATCGGGGTCGTAACTTTGGCATACGATCTTCGTTTAGCTATCATAATACCTGTTTCGAAGATTTCAAAGAGAAGGCCAAAAAAAAATTGTTAAGGCGGTCTAAGACGTTTTTGATATCTCCTTTTTCCCTAAAAACATCATTTAGGGCCTCAAAACGGCACCGGAAGTTTAGGACCCGAAAAACTGCCAAAAATAGTAAATTATGCTACAATTAAGGAAACCGAAAAACTGAAAGAGACAATGTTGGGGGTCCAAGTGGAATAGGCAGGTGGCCACCAATATCCACCTAGATCAATGTACCATAGGTTAGGTATGTTAACATAAATGATGGTACCTAATGGATATTGATGATGTACCATAGGTTAGGTGTGCTAACCTGGATGCTATGATAATTATAGGTCAAGAGTGTTGACCTAGATGATTATGATGATGATGTTGATTATTCATGTCAGAGATGTTAACAAGAAGATGTTGATGATTATTCATGTCAAAGATGCTAACAAGGTTGATGATGATTATGTTATAACCTTTTTGTAGATAAATTCTATCAACATGAGAACATCCAAATAGTCAATGTAAATACCTCACTAGTTAAAAGGGAGTGTTGGATTTTTGTAACTATGGTCGGTCTTCATAATGTATATTTTAGCCTTTAATGTATTGTGTAAGCATGTTCTTCATGCTTGGATCAAAAAGAAAAATTTAAAACACATGTTTTTCATGTTGGTTGAAAAAGAGAAACTTTTGAATTTGTAAAAGATGATTTTTAGGCTCTAAAAGATGAATTCAACCTCCTCCTAGTCAAGTTGGCCCCTTCAAATGTTCAAGTAGGCTCTAGTAAATACACACCCATTCGGCCTTCAAGAAAAGATATATGAAGGCACCATTTCGTCCTTCTCAAGGCCAAGAAACTTGTAACATCTAATGTAGCATCATCTGAGGCAATCAAATATCTAAGGTAGCTAACAAAGATCTAAGGCAATAAGCAAAGACCTGAGGAAAATATTTTGTAAGGCATTGAATCTTTGTGAAGGATGAATTCCTTATCCTTATGAAAGTTTGAAATTATTGTGATGATCAAGGGTTGCAAGACTTAATCCATGAATAAGGAAGCTAAAATTTATGTGGTGAAGAAGATCAACATATCAGAGTTCTGTGGAAAGAATACCTAATCTATTGGGTGGGAAGATGACTTGACTAGGAGGATGAACCAAGTTTGACCTATTTTTTGACTAAGGTGTATCTATTATGAATTTAATATTTGACTATTGGAAAGGTTGTTGGGTTTTTACCCATGTGGGTTTACCCATGGTAAAATAATGCGTTCTTGTGTGGTTGTCTCTTTATGATCTTACTGGCATATTGTTTTAATGTTGAAGTTCTTTGTGTAATTATTTTATGATGAACAATGAATGTAAGAAAAGATTGATCTAAGAAATAACCAAAAGAAATAATTACAATATTGTATAACTCTTTAAAAATCAACAAGTTAATGACCAGTGCCATAGAATCAACCCATTATGGAAAGGATTTGTCAAAATGAATGAATTGATGATACGAAAAAAAATTGTCCATGTCAAAGTCATCTACATTCAAATTCACAATTGAATTATCAATGGGTTTACATTGATTATTAGTATTCTTTTGGAATGGCCAAAAAGGTATTTTTCCAAATGAACTTTCTCCTTAACTTTTATTCAGGTCAACTACTTCATTTTAGAGCTTCTTAGCTAGTTTAAGCACACTCTCCAAATTTGTAGCTTCCTTTTCTGTTTGTTTATTCAAACTAAAGGCTTTTTTCATTGGCCTTTAGTTCCTGGTTAGTTTTGTTGTTGGCCAAGGATATCATTTCTTTATCAACTTTAATAGCTTCTTCAAAGTTCAGGGCCTAGGTATTCTTCTCTGCTCTTTTGACGAACATGGCTATAGATGGGTTTAGGGTTAAAATATAATATGCTTTTTCCAATGGATCAATAAGGTGAGAATTAACAAGGAACATGTTCAACAATGCGGTGAAGCACTGAATGGAGTCCTTAACCTTCTCTTTATTTTCCATATTGATTGTAATCAATTCTTTTAAAAGAATGGTAGGTGATTTATGTTCACCAAACTTGTTATGAAAATTCATTTCAAAGGCATCCTGGCTGATTATGGAAGCAAAAAGTAGACAATAGTACTAGGTTGATTCTTTATTCTCAAAGGTATATGGGATGAGCCTATAGACCATGTTTTTTGCATTGTACATTCATCAACCATAAGGCCAAATAAATAAATAAAAAATCATGTGGTTTTCTAGAGAGGTAGCATCATTAAGATAAAACTTGGGAAGAATCCTTTCTGGTCACTTAGGAAGATTGTGGAGGTTCGCAAGGTTAATGGCTCCATGTGACATCCATTTAGAATGTGGTTGGCCTACCATTATAACTAGTATGCCTTCTCAATCAAACTCATATTCTAATTTCGAGGAGGAATATGGATGGTCAACATGATCGGTTTCACCATTGGTATCAAATAATTTGTGAGTGTAGGAAGGTTAATCAAAAGGAGTTGGGGTTATCTAATTGAAAGTACCATAAATAGCTTCAAGAGCATGCTCAATTAAATCCTCAGCAGAATCAACCAGGACACTGTCTTTGGTGACTAGTCTTCTGGTGGCTTTCTTTCTAGGGAGATGGGGAGTTATAAGAAGTTTTCCAATTTTCTTAGCATAGGCTCAAGAAATATGTCGGAGTGCATTTACTTCTATGGGAGGGACCGAGTACAAGGATCCTTAGGAAGGTCCTATGTTTTCAGGGCCAAGCAAGGCACCTTTGTAGTTGATTTTTGTCTTTGTCTACTTAGTGTTGGTATGAGGGGTATGTGGTTGTCATGTAGGGTCTTGTTTGCCATAAATGTTTGCATGGTAAGAATAAGGATTCTACCAACCATGCACTTTGAGGCCCTTCTTGTAGCACCAATTTAATTTTGATAGGGATAAATGACCTAGGAATAGTTAGTAAGGGGTTGTCTCTAGTATGAGGTGCCAATTATATCTCACATCATTTGTGGTAAGAGACACTTCCAAATTATGGCCCAACAACCATTCTTGATTTTAAGGATGATCATCACAGTGAGGGATATGAAGAATCCAAACTACAACTAACTAAATGCAAAATGGAACAAATCTAAACTAGCTAGCTAAAAGAGAGATAAAAAAATACGAAGCAACGAGCTAATAAGCACATAGCTATATAGTCAAAGAAACAGTTAGCTAATTTCTACAACAACAATGAGTGCTCAACTTACTAAAGAAAATCTAGAATATTCAGTATTTTGATATAATAAGTGCTCATTAATGAAAGCTACAAAACTAAAACAATAAGCATGTGAGAATAAATTATCTATTCCATAGATAAGTCTATGACCTAGTAGCTAAGCATCTCACAAAATACATACATGATTGAACTTGTTCAAGAGTAGTAAAAAATAATGTCAAATTAAATATAGAAATAAAGCTTCATCATGACTTCAAGGCTTCTTAATATTATAACAGTGAATATAGAAGTACAAGCCTCTTAGCTCTAGTTTGTAGCAATATCAAGAAATTTAAATGTTACAACCCTTCCTCTTGAGAGTTTTACAATATTTATAAGCTAAGTTAGTAATGGCCCCTTCTGACTATTGATTTTCTTTTGGGTTAGTTACAACTCTTAAACTTGTCATGATTTACAAATATAACAAAAGAAAATGCTAAAAAACCGTCAGAAATGAGGTTAACAACTTTTACAATTTGAATAGATCTTTAATTGGGAGTTTTATGACACCCTGAAGATAGGCCACCCAAACTTCATAAAATAATGCAATAATTTTGATCCTACTGGGAAGCAATATATCCATGACTACATGATACCCTATTGTGTTCTGGGAGAGAACTATCGTATATTTATTCAATGAAACCAAGAAATATTTTGAAGATTATCTCTTGCTTAGTGGGGTCAGCAAGGTGTTGTTTAAAATTTTCCTTAGTGAGCTTGTTATTGAATACACTCGAAGGAAATTCTTTGGCACTTAAAAATTCCTCCAATTCCTTGTTTTCTTCATCACTTGGCATTGCTTCTACCTAGGTCCCAAATGATGGAAGGTTATTCGTCTCGATGATCCTTTCAGCTAAGGAGTACTAATGTTGATATTGAGCTATTGACCAAGTTATATCATTTTCTAGTTTTTTCCTATATCTTTATGGCTTGGTCGAAAATAATAGAGTCATATGTCAATTCCTTATGGTTAATCCTAGGATATTTTGTTAGGGCTTTAGGATATTATTTGGGCCACTATTCCAAATGATTTACAACACCCAAGACTCCTTGCAGTTGGATACCTTGGTCCTTAGCTAGCTGCCAAAATGGTAATAATTTGGTTGTCATTTCTTACATGATTTGTAGATAAGGTGTTGGTCTTCATAATGCAATAAGATGTAATTTTTATCATTGACATATTTATTATATTCATAATTATGTTTTTTTATTATGAGAATCAAAGCGAATTTACTATGAGTCAAAAAGAAATGTATTATATACAAGTCCCATTTGGACTTTTATAAGAAAAGAAAAAGAATTTTTATTTTGAGTCAAAGAGTGAACATAAGACCAAATCAGCCCTCCTAGTATAAGTTGGCCTATGTGGCAACAATTCAACTCTCTGAGACAACTATATATACAAGTCAACTTGACTTCTTGGAAGATCCTTCATCACTCAACACATCACATTGAATTTTATGCAAAAACAAGAAGATAAATCAGTCAAAGTCAAAGGAAAGAGAAAATACAAGTTTTCTGCCCTATTTTTGCTCACACTTGTGAAATTTTTTGTGGTTTTCTAAGGTTGTTATAGTGTCAAAATTCAACCTCTATTGCAGGACCAAAATTTTTTGTGGTTTGACGAAATTTCATAGATTTTGACTAATGTTGATTTTTGTTGACTTTTAATTGATTGGAGGAGACTTGGAGGAGGGTTGAATTGGATATTTGTGGCATTCTTGGTAATTGGTCTTAGATATCTCATTTTGATCTGATTCTAAAAGAGAAGGATTGTTGGGTTTTCCTCCTTATGGGGTTTTGCCCTAGTTT
>APFE030509190.1:0-23018 GCA_000404065.3 Pinus taeda | reverse complement strand
TGTGCTGAGAATAAATTATTCTACATAGATTGCGAAGAGGAAGAAGAAAAGGAGCAAGAAAGGTCAAAAGAAGAGGATATACTCCAGGAACAAAGCCTAGATAAAGAATAAATGAATCCGACCATATCTTGTAATGTATTGGCTGGAATTACCAATCCTCAAACCATCAAGATAGAAGGACAAATCAAGAAGAAAAAGGTAATAGTGTTGATTGATTTAGGAAATACCCACAATTTTATTGATTGTAAGGTAGCAAAAGAATTGAATTGCTTCTTATATCCAGCACCAGAGTGTCAAGTGATGGTTGCAAATGGAGGAACAATAAATTGCTCTGGAAAGTGTCGTAATATCAAGCTATCGTTGGGAGAATATGCATTGACTAGCCCAATGCTTTCTATTCCAATGGGAGGTGTTGATGTTGTATTAGGAGTCTAATGGCTACAATCCTTGGGTACAATAGATTTACAATCCTTGGGTACAATAGATTCGTGTAATGTAAAGGAGGTTGCCCCCTCGAAGAGGATAATTTTAAATTCATTGATCTATATTTTCTATCTTTTTGTGAGTTGGTTTCATAACATGGTAGTGACATTGCATTGTATCGAGTTGAGGTGGAAATTTTGTACAGGGGACACGTACCATAGAAAATGGGTGACACATGGAAACTGAGGTGGTGCTAACACAGAAGCATGACTATGCAGATGATGTGGTATCATGATTTGGCATGGCTATTTGGACCAATCATCAATCTCCACATGAAAGGCCTGTATTGGCTAATGTTTTGAAACTCTAGGATTCATGCACTATTGCAGCTATATCCATTATGGTATATCATTTAGTTTATACCATAAAAAGGGGTTCGACAGGGTTTGAACCCGTGACCCCTATGAAAATATATCTAACTGTTTAACCAATATACCAATAGATTCACTGGTTAAAAAATCCATTTTTTTAAACCATAAATATTCCAACACGTGGGTATAAGATTTGCACACAGATTAAGGTGTAGAAAAATAGTGGCATATTTTACGAGGCAAAAGGGGGTCCAAAGTGACCTTGAAAAACATATTCATGTTTATACTCAAAATTCGCAGAAGTTGCAAGGCATTCATTCGTGAGGTCTGTTTTGTCATTTATAAATTTTTGCGTACAAGTAAACATAGATTTGTGTGCTAGATGGGGTTTTGGGTGCTAAAGAAAAATATAGTCAAGTTTATACTCATATTTCTAAAAATTTTAAGTGGAATTCATTAGTGACCTTTGCTTCTACATTAAATTAGTATAATTTGAGAAGGCTTTCCAAGAAGTGGTGTTTACGCATGGGAATTGAGATGGTGAAGTGTTTTTGGTCTTTTTTAGAAGTATGGCATGTTTATAGTCCAAAGTTTCAGTTTGTTTAAATGGTGTTGATAATGATGGGAACATATGCATCATGATGGTGTAAATGAAGGAAGTATTCAAGTATTATTATTATTAGTGGACTATGAAGTTTGGATATATTTTATGTTAAACCTTGAAGTTGAAGTAGAGTCTCCATTGGAAGAAAACCTGAAGTTATAACTTAGTAATGTTTGGGAATTGAAAACATCATACCTTATAACCTTTTTTTTAGCATCTTTAGTATATTATTTAAAATCCATATAAAATCTTGTGTGTAATGGAGATAACCATATGGATATACTTCAATTTTTCTTTGGAATCAATCCTATTAGACATCAGATGAAACTTTATTAGTGCAAAGTAGTCTAGCCTGGCCATTGCTCCCTAACAAGAAACAATGATTTGTTTTAAAATGAATCCTTTAAGATATATGTTTCCAGTCATTTTAATGTTTATAGTTGTTTTCCTCGATAATATCACCTTGTGTTGGAGGTAAAATGCTAGTTTTTTTTGCAGATCAACAAAGGTTCGTGAAGGTTAATCCATGAACAAGTGGTTTTCAAGGACAAAATTTCATGAAATAGGGCATGTCACCAACCTTGAAAATAAGTATTCTATCATGTAATGTTGATTCCTTGAACAAACCATGTTTGAAGATCAAGTCCCTATGGATGTGCTGCAGAATTGTTCTAGCTATTAACTTACAAGGATATTGAATAAAGTTTCAAATTGAAAGATTGCAAGGAAAAGAGATAATTGATTAAAGACTAGTGTTGCAAAGTTGAGCCCCATTTCTACATTAGTGGATCCACTGACGCATAAATCAATTTAAAGAAAATCGGAAGTACCATGGTATGTCCATACATCTTCCTAATTCAAATTACTACTAAAATTCATGAAGTTTTCTTTGCCTATGTGGTTAATGTTGAAAGCCTTAGAATATCATTCATTTAACCATTGTTTTCATGCCACAAATTTAGCCTACTTCTTTCCCCCATAAGGCCTCCATAACTTCCTGCTCAACCCACTCATAACCCACCCAATAAAGTGACTTGGTTCGCTTACAATGCCACGTCACCCTTCTAGTTTCATTAGTTTTTTAGTAAAGAGAACTTGTTGCACCTATTGGAGACATTCCCATCTCCCAACTTCTATCTCGTGTACCTTCAACTTATGTACTTTAGCCAAGATCCATGGGTGCAAACGATAATATAACTATTCTTAACAAGAATAAATATCGTCTCACAGGTTCTATCAACTGCTAAACCATGGAACACCCATCATGACAGTATAATAGAAACAAACCATGGTGCAAATGTTAATTTTTCCTGTAGGTAATGGAAATTATTTTGTCCCACCCCTTTTGTTAAGTCTGTGTGAAACCATGATGCCCAAAACCCTGCGAAAACTTCAAAACTCAATAAATTTTGATCCCTTGGGGATTTTTTCAGGCTTTCATATATTGGTGGAAAGGTATTTTCGATATCTATTCAATTATTCCATTTGCAAGAGAATATAAGAAAATATTTTGTAGATAAAATTGCTTCAAAAAGATGATTCATCCTTGACCATCTTTGACATCAATGATAATACTTTGCTAACAATATCCCCCTTTGGAATTGATGGAAAAGTCATTAAAACATTGCAAAACCATTAAAATATTGCAAAAGCATTAAAACATTGCTACCAATCATGGAAGATTCATTGATGGAAAATGGAAATAGTACTTGAACATTACAACACCACTCTCTTTCTAGTTTCTTATTTGTTTATTCTCCCCCTTTATTTATGAGAAGTACCTCTCCCTCTATTAAGAAGCATATTATGTAAAAAAATTCCCATTCAATGTTTTCCTCAATATCCCCCTGTGACATCAATTGAAAAGGATAACCCCTACAACTAATCTCACCCTGTGATTAATCAATTCTTATGAACTTGTCATATCCCCCTGTGTTGATCTATATTGTTTAGCTATACATGTTCCAATATAGAAATTTGCCATCCTTCCCTGTGGAGAATATTCAGTTGAGAGAGGAGAGGGAAATCACTCCCAATATCTACTTTACATACTCAAAAGGTTCTCATGATAGGGGTTTGGTGAAGGTACCAATGACCTACTCCTTTTTGGGAACATATGCTAGTTTCACAACCTAATTCACAAACTACTCTCTAAGAAAGTGGTACTTTAGATGAATATGTTTAGTCTTTGAGTGCATAACAAGATGTTTGGATATTCTAATGGCACTTGTGTTATCAAAATAATGGGAATAAGGTATGCATATATTACCTTCATATCTTCTAATGTTTGCTTCATCCACAAAATCTTAATATAGTTAGAGGTTGTTGTAATGTTCTTTGCCTCAAAAGTAGTGAGAGAGATTGGTGTTTTCTTCTTGCACAACCATGCCACTAAGCATTCTCCAAGAAATAAAGCACCTTCACTGGTGATTTTTTGATAATCTACATCTCTTGTCCACTCTACATCTATATATGTTGTTAATAAGAAGTTTTTACTTATGGGATACCATAATCCATTGTGGCTCTCAAATACCTGAGAATTCTTTTTGCTCCTAGTAGATGACTTTGTTTGGGGGTTAATTGAAATCTTCCAAAAACACCAATATATTGCATAATATTTGACCTCGAAGTTGTTAAATATAAGAGGCTACCAATAAGTGACCTATACAATGTCTGATATACTTTAGGCAACTCATTATCTTTGATGAGTTTGAATCCAGTGACCTTTGGAGTACTAACTAGTGAGAATTATTCCATGCCTAATTTCTTCAGCATTTCTTTTAGGTACCTACTTTTGTAGATGAATATTCCATTTATTGATTGTGTAATCTATAAACCAGGGAAGTATGAAATTTATCCAATTATGTACATTTCAAATTCAACCTCTGTATTAGCTGAATTTTTTTTATCGAGTTCATCTACATCACTGCCAAAAGTTATATCATCAACATAAAAAACCACAATCAATAGTATTTAATTTTTAGATTTGATATATAAGTTATTGTATGTTTCTCCTATTTTAAATTGGCAATGTAGAAATTTTTTATCTAGCGAGGAATACCATACCATGGGTGCTTATTTAAGACCATACAATGCCTTTTTCAGCCTGCATACATAGTAAAAATTATCTAACAGTTGAAAACCTTTAAGTTTTTCAATGCAAACCTCTTCGTGTAGTTCATCATTCAAGAAGGATGATTTTACACCCATCTAGTATATATTGAACTTTTTGTGACTAGAAAATAATAAAAAAATCAGGTAGCTTCCAATCTAGCTACAAGAGCATTGGTTTCATCGAAATCTAATCCTTCAACTTGAGCATAGCATTTGCATACTAAATTGTCCTTGTTTCTCCCAACTTTTCCATCCTCATTCAACTTATTCATGAAGACACATTTTGTGCCAATGACATTCATGTTTGTCTATCTTCGAACCAATTACTAAATCTGATTCTTCTCGATTTGATATAGCTCTTCATTTATGGCCTTTATTCAATTATCATCTTGGTTGGCCCGAGAGAAATATTTTGGTTCAATTGTGGACAATATAACTATATGTGCTTCAATAGGGGGATTCATCACTATTCTTCTAGTTTGAACTCCTAAATCGAAATCACCTGCAATATGATTAGCATGATGATTATTTTATCTTGAGGAATATTATAGTTTGGGACATTTTCCATCTTCATTGGGTTATTCTTCAAGTTGTTCATCATCATCTTCAAGCTGAATTGTTCATTTGAGTTGATATCTAATGGTTTCTTATGCTTAAGTGGAGTATACTCGTCCACTTTGACATTAATGTTGAAAATGGCACCAAGAAAGATTCCAATTTAATTTTACCTTGAGTTAAATTAGAATAAAATTGTAATTCCACATCTCATGGCAACTTGTATGAGTTAACTAAGTTAATTAGACTTAGTTGGTTTAGTTAAATTGAGTTGAGGGTCTAACTTGAATCATGTAGAGTGTTTCCTACATTATAGGATCCCTAATTGAGTTTATTTTGAGTTCTAATTAATTAACTCAATTTATTCGAGTTAAATTCAGTTTAACTAGTTCTAACTAATGGAGGAACTAGTGAGAGGTGAAAGAGTGGAACTTAGACTTGAACCATATCTAGTGATCAATCGGATAACTGATGATTCACTCATAAATAACTCATGCATGTTGGTGCTGAGAAAAGCTCGGTTGAGATTGGAGTTTAAGGGAAATTTACTATCAGTTGTATAATCATCCAAAATGCATAGGTGGTGCATACAGTCAGAGGAAGGCCTTAGATGAATTTCATATTTGTGGTTGGTAATTTACCTAATTAATAGGGTCTAATTAGCCAAGGAAATAATTCATGGAAATAGGGATCCTGGCAGGCATAAAATTGGTTAAATATTGGTCGAGGCTTATCTAGAAAGTAGTGAGACAGATAGAGATAGCGCAGAGGTTTCTCGAGCTTGAGAAAAGCATTATGATCTTATCATATTTTATGACTAATGAAATATACAGATAGCAAGGTTTTTAGATGTGACTTTCCCTAGGAAATCATTGTGTAATGTGTGATTGAAATTATTTCTCTTGTATGCTTTGTGATTTCGCAAACATAATTAGTTTACGCAAATTGGTAGAGTAGATTCAAGTCTATTGCTTTAGCACATTTCAATTAATAGTTTGAATAGATGTGGATTTTCTACATGGTATCAGAGAAGGAATCACTACATAAGACAATAATACAAGTTTGTTTTGTGCAGGTGAATTGAATTTGTAGATCCATTCTTTAGGACTAGAAACAAGATCAGGATGTCATTCTCTGGATTGAGACTTGAGTATGCCCTTGAGGGAAAATTGAATTACATAGATTGGAAGGAAAAAATGGAAGAAATATTGGAAGACAACGAGATGAAAGAGTTCATAGAAAGTGATATTCCTAAGCCTGCACCAATTGATGCTCAATATTTGGTGACCTGGAAGAAAAATGTAGAAAAGGCAAGAATGATTATATTGGAAGGTGTTCGAGATAATATTGTATCGAACCTCCATGGAAAGGAAACTTAGAAAATGCAAGAATGATTATATTGGAAGGTGTTCGAGATAATATTGTATCAAACCTCCATGGAAAGGAAACTCTATATGCAATGTGGATGCCATTAAAAAAATTGTTTTAGAACAAAAGTGACCACAGGAAGTTGGCCTTGAAGGACAAGCTCGAGAAAATCAAGATGGAGAAGGGCGACACAATACCAAATTACTTGACAAAGTTCACGCAATGTTAGGATGAGATTGGAAGTGTCGGTGTTACAGTTGCCAAGGATGATTTTGTGAGCCTAAAACTTCTAGGCCTTCCCAAGAGATAACACAACTACCATGATTCAGTAAATGGGAAGGATAAGCTACTAGAGTGCATGCGTTTGTGATATAACTTGGTACAAGAAGAGATTCAATAATACACCAGAGATGGATCCTCATCAAAGAATGACGATGAGGATAAATATTCCTTTGCTGGAAAGGAAAAGAAAGGGAAAGGATAATCATCCAATTCCAAATCATATTTTGGTCAGGCTGGCAAGAAGGACTTGTCAAATATTAAATGTTTTCACTGTCACGAGCTGGGACATTATGCCACAAAGTGTTTGCATAATAAGGTTGTCAAGAAGCCCATAGGAGGAGTGGTAGGTGAAGACTTTTCTTCACAATTCATGTTGGATTTCACCCTCATCACATGCATGGTTTCATCAGTGATGGGTTCCTTTGTGGTACATGGATAGTGGAGCGTCATTCCATATGACTGGAAACAAAGAGTTATTCAATGACTTGGAGGAGAACAACCTGCAGATGCACATCAATATGGGAGATGATGGGACGTATAGAGTGACTGATATCAATATTGTTACCTTTCAGAGGGATTCTATTTCTCGTCTCACATTGAAAGATGTCATGTAAGTTCCAAGTATGAAGAAGAATTTAGTCTCAGTTGCTATGTTGGAAGGTTGCCACTACAATGTGATATTTATAAAAGGTAAGATGTTCCTTTGTCACATAGCCATGAGACGGGTGAAAAAAGATCAGGGTTTAGGTAAAGAACCTCTACAAATTAGATGTAGAGGATTGTGCTTCTTTGAGCAAGAAAGTAGAGAAGGTGCAGAGTTGAAACATCAGTTAGTTATGGCATAGAATATTGGGCCATCTACATGATGGAGCTTTGAAGATCATGCAACATATTTCTATAGGACTT
The DNA here is from genome assembly GCA_000404065.3 of Pinus taeda. Taxonomy (NCBI): domain Eukaryota; kingdom Viridiplantae; phylum Streptophyta; class Pinopsida; order Pinales; family Pinaceae; genus Pinus; species Pinus taeda. The sequence continues at coordinate 15,395 of APFE030509190.1, read as the reverse complement.
CCCATGGGTGCACTTGAGCAACATGATACATGCAAAAGGTGTACATTGGGGAAGTACACCAAAGCCACCTTTCATTATAAGGACAGTTGAACGTAAGCAATCCTTGAAAGAGTTTGCTCAGATGTGTGTGGACCGTTCTCGACAACCTCCACAGCCAAGCACAGGTATTATGTGATTTTTGTATATGATTTCTCACACAAGTGTTGGATATTATTCATGCTTAAGAAAGAGCGGAAGTTCAAAAAATTTTGTGAGTTCAAAGAACTTGTTGAGAAATAAAAAGGTGGGAAAGTGAAGGCTCTTAGGAGTGACAACAGTGAATAATATGTGTCGAATGGATTCAAGAAATTTTGTACATCAGAAGGCATTTGACAGTAATTGATAACACCTCATACCCCATAGGAGAATGGGGTTGCAGAAAGAAAAAAGATAAATGTTGTGGGAGTTTCATGAACAATGTTACATGATCAGGACCTATCATTGCACTTATTGGCTAAAGCATGAAACACAACCATATATGTGAAAAACAAAAGTGCTCACCTCTTCCCAGAACTTTCAATAATGTACTGTAGTTTCAAATAAAATTTATTTAGGCAAAAAAGGTGGATTTTAAATAACTTGAATCCTGACCTCTTCCCAGAAATTTTTGTAACTTCCAGAGTTCATTAGAAACATGATAACAATGTTGATCAATCAAAAATCAACCTTCGGACTAGGCCTGAGCATCCGCAATCAAGACTGACATTCTGTCAAACACTTGGCACCAACGCAACCTACTAGTCTAGGATACAAGATAAAGCATAAATGACTGAAATAACTTATGAAATATAACCATAAGGATCACCTCCTTCTCCATTGAGCTAATCAATCATCAATTAGGTCTTGCATCCATCCATTTAATAGTTACAAGTAAATACATGAAATAACCATCACATAAACTAGTCACATAACCATGTTTATAACCAGCATAAAACTATATAAATATTAGAGATATGAAAAACACTAGATGCACAAATAAATCAATAAAAAATTAAGAGAACTTAGATTTTATTAATCATAGGTAGATCCGACCAGGTTTGGGACTTCCACGTACCACCTGACCATAGACATGGTTGAACCAAATCTCTCTTTCAGTGAGTCACCCCCGTGCCATATTCCAAGCATGATTGTGGGATCTCATAGAAAAACCAATCCAAGAACAACCAAGGGAATCCAAAGGTTAAACCACCTCCACCCTCACCAAATTGTGATCACACCAAATCGGTGCTCCAATCACAACTAAACAAAAGTTTGAATTCCATATGGAATCCATCACTATCCTTGAGGAATTTCTTGTCTCCTTGTCTCTCAGGCTCTACCACAGTCCAAACCCGGATCACTAAGCCCTAAACTAAGACTGCTCTCTTAGGAATTACCGTGTATCCCATCAAAACTGGTCAAGGGATTCCTAGGCCTTTGGGAATGAACCTTGAGACCACCCTCACATCGGATTTCGAAATCCATCTGGAAATTCCAAAGCTCAAAAAATGAAATAAACATCCCAACACACCATGACATCCAAAAAAAGGCAAGGCTAGGTTGAAAACCACTGTCTAAACTCGGAAAAACCATGCCACCAACAACAAGAGAACCATACACCAACATGCAAAGCCATGCATGTCCAAAATAGCTAGGAAATCACACATGCAAAAGGTTACCTGCAAGTGATCCCGCTGAAGTTGCTTGAGTCCCACTTTCCTTTGCTTGATCCTTGCTTGCTTTTCCTTTCTTTTGCTTGCTTTCCTTTTCCTTGCTCCACACTAGAGTGCTCCAAGAAACTCTAAGTGACCAAGAGTGTGTGTGTGAGAGAGAGTGAATAATGAGAGAGATCCCAAGCTAAGACTAACAAAAGCCATGAACTGGTCCTCCGAAACCTTTTGATGGATGAGGCCTCTAATTTCTTCATTTTCCATTATTTTCCTTCAATTTCCTCCTCACATGTAACCTATGACCTTTCACCTTACTTTTCTCCTCATTTCCTTTATTTTAATAAATAAATGTGCTAAAAATGCCTTTTTTCCTTTTAATGCCTTTGGTGTAGCCTTTGCCAATTTTCCTTAGCCAAAACACACATCCACTGATGCCCACTAGGATATATTTTCCCAACATTCAGATTGGAATAAGTTTCCCTTAACCGTGCTCTTATTTTGCCTTTATTAACTTTTATTACATGAACTTTTCACCAGGGATGTTACACTTTCAAGCCAAAGATGGAGCAAAGCATACGATTGATCCCAGGTAGGCTTCATCCCGTCATCTATTTACTTTAAGGAAAACATTAGTACATTTTCCTTTATATTGTTATAGGTTAGGCCACGAGTCCTAGGGAAGATACTTCTATCCACAGTCGTAGATTCTACATAACAATAAGTGTAACAAAAGAGCCTTGAAGCTCATAATTTTTGGCATTAAAGAGTAGAAAGGTTAAGACATGCTAAGAATAATGAAGGAGGAACTAAACAACAAATCACAATTTAAATACCTTACTTCACAAAAACAAAGCGGTTGGGAAAATTTATTGAACAAAAAGATAAGTTTATTGATGTTAAGGCAAGCTCTAATGACCATAAATACAACATAATTAACAAACCCTTGGCTTAAAAGGGTCATGAATATTTAAAATGAAGACCTCATTCCAGAAGGGAAAACATAATTGAGAAAGGGTGTTCAAAAGATAAAAGAAGCCAGGAGGGAAGAAAAATGGGCAATAATTAGGAATAAAAAAGATATTACCATAGATAGAGACCAAAAAAATAAGAATAAATACGAATTTGGTACACTCTGAATCCTTGCATGGAACTATCGTGTTTTTCAATGGAGAAAAGGGCTTACATTAAGTTGGATACCAAGTGAAAATGATATTATATTTATACTTGAAACTTAAGAGTATGAATAATGTAAGGTCACTCACATTAAGGGATTTGTATTATGGTCAACATGGAACAAGGAATCCTCTCATATGGGGGACTAGAGGCATAATTTCTTACATAAAAATGAGTATTTCACGTCACATTCAGATTCATAAGAAATACCCTCTTACATATGGATGGAGATTTTCGATATTAATGGTAAAAATATGTATATCACAATTTGCTACTTTGTGCCTTTCAATTATACTTCTTATTATTGAAGAAAAAAATCTAAATAAGAATTGCCACTACAAAAACTTAGAACAATATATTTACACCCTAAGAAATGAAGGTCATATCCTCTTACTATGAGACTTTAATGCTAGAATTGTAATTAACCAAGTTATTATTCTAAGTAACGATTCCAAACCTACTCCTCTCTAGCTAAATGATGCCCTTGTTTCCACTAATGGGTACAAAAGAAACTTCCAAAACCTTATTAATAATTTATTTTCTATGGAGCTAATTAAGCTATGTATCTCTAAAGATCTAAGAATTTGCAATGGTCTAATGAAATGGTCAAATTCTCACGAGATGAATTGTATCCATAGGTTGGGAACTAGAGTCATATATTATGTGATTTCAAATATCTCCATATACAACCGAATACTAAAATTTGACCTTTTAAATGACCATGAGTCTTAATCCAATCATAAACCTTTATCCCTAACCCTAAACTTTGTTGTGCACAAAAACTCCATTAAGAAAAATTTTGGTAACCAAAAGCACTTGCTTTTTGAAAAAAAATAAAGTTGATATTTTCTTAAGAGATTTAAATAGCGAATTTAATCTCTTATCATAAAAGAGAAATATTGACAACCTATATCACAATTTTATGACCAACATCTGTACTTCCATTAACAAATTATCTATTGAGGTGTCAAGGAAAAATAAAATAGAACAACAACCCTTGGTATGAAAATGAGTGCAAAATTGCTAGAAAAATAATTAGAGATGCTCCTAATGAGTTCTTAAAATTGGATAAGATAAAAATATACAAAGACTTGATTAAAAGTAAAAGAAGATATTACATTAATAGACAACAATAGATGCCCCCCCACCTATCAAAGATTGATCCTATGATATTTTGGAGACAAATTTGACTTGTAAACAATAAAATAATACAATTTCCCTAAAGGAATGAAACTCCTACATCAATAATATTTATTAATCCCTTTAGTGTTTTGGACAACATTCCAAATTTTCATATAGAGGATGGAGTGTTTTGTATAGAGGACATAAATTTTTGGGTTAAGTGACTTGTAAAAGGGAACTATAAAGGCATCAAAGGCTAGCAAGTTGAAATATTGAAAATTGGAAGGCCTATATCCTCATCGCTCATATACACAAGATTTTCAATTTAGTAGTAAAGTAGGGCTTCCCTAAACCCTGAACTCAAAGCCTCTTTGTTCCTAACTTTAAAACATGGAAAATTTTAGGGGCTAAAATTTGTAGGTGGGTTGATTTTCTATACTTTTTTCAAAAAAGTGATTAACTAATTTTCATTTTCTTAACATCATTTGCCTAATTCTCATGGTATAAAATTATTTTATCTTAGGAATCACCCAAATTTATATAGATACTATACAAAATTATTTGATTTGAATATTCTTACAAAAATATTGCCAAACATTTTATAGATCCCATATTATGGACTAATGAAATTTTCCTTGCTTTTTAAACTTTAAGATAATTTTCCATCCTTAAGATATCCCCTACGTTAAAAGTGGGGATAATAGTAACCCCTATGTTTATAAGACGATTGCAATTAGCCCCATCATAACCAAGATTTAAGGAAGTATTTTGAAAGAGAATATAAGCATATAGCTTGAAAGCCACAGAAAATGAGCTAAAGGACAAGTTGGATTTATGGGATAACATTTGAATGTGGACCATCCTATTACCTTGATGATCGTTGTAGAATATTTCCACAATAATAAAACCAAACTCTTTTTTTGTTTCATTGATTTTAGAAAATCTTTTACACTATCACTAGGACTAACCTTCAGAGGTTAGAAGAGTTAAAAATTCCTTATGAGCTGAGAGCTATTGTTGTAGGTATGTATGAAAGTTTCAGTTCCAAATTTATGAACATTGAGGGGTGGTCAAAAGAAATTAATTGTAATATAGAATTCAATCAAGGTTATGTCTTATCCCCCGCTCTTTTTGGAATTTACATTTATAATTTAGAATTTTGATTGGAAGAAACTAGTTGTATTGGTTTGGCTGTCACTAGTATAGCCATCCTCCTTCTTCTTTATGTTGATGATGTTGTTCTATGGCATGGAATCCTTATGAATTCAATAATCATTTAAAAATCCCCAATGAATACTTCCTTGGTATGCCTATGTCTGTGAACATAGACATAATAAAGGTTATGTTAATAAAATCCCATAAAACCACATAGGAAACTTTCATATATGACAAATAGTTTGGAGGAATTTCATAGAAATATCTTGGACTTGACACTCATCATAAGCTCAATTAGAATATATTGTGGAAAAAAGGATAATAGAGGCTGGAAAGCTCATTATGAACTTGAGAACAAATGTATTTTAGCAAACCTTCAATTGTGTGATAAGAAAAAATCCTATTTGATAATTTTGTTGCTCCTATTATCTTATACAGATGTGAAGTCTAGGGATGTGGTAATTTATAGGGAACCTTGGAGAAGGAGAGAGAAAATCCAAAGACTTTTATAGCTTATAATCTTAATATTGAAAGCAATACGCCCTATCCTATTCTCCTCATAGAAGTGAGTCTCTCGTCCATTGAGTGCATGGCTATGGTCATGTATTTTATCTACAAGAACAAGATAAACAAAATGGATGATAAGAGGCTCCCCAAAATTGTGTCCATCTCTAGCCATAACTACCAACATCTTAAGTGAGGATGGCATCAATGTACCAAGTCTTGGTTAAATCATTGGGGAATATAAAAAGATGTTATTCCACAAGATACTACTAATACTAAAAATATTATTACATTTAAAAATAAAGATAATTTGCAGCGTAATTATTATTATTATTGTCATTATGCATTTTTGAGGTCACAACCAAGCCAGACACCAATTGGTGTATGAGACCCCCTTGCTATAAAGAGTTATAAAATAAAAGGAAGCTAAGATACTACAAGAAGGTGTCAACCCTAATGTAGAAAATCAAAAGTATATTTCAGTTCTAACTATCACAAAGAAGAAAATCAATGTTGGAAAAATACAAATGAACTCTTATGAGCTACATAACCAAACTAGGCATTGAACATTCCCAAAACATTTTGGAATGCAAGAACTTATCATATTTGTGACATTAAGAGGATTGAAGATGAAAGTCACATTCTATTATAGTTCCCTACATACACCCAAACTAGAACTCAATTTTGAAATATTTGTTACAATACTAACCTTCCTAGCCTCCTAATTCATCAGAACTATGATAATCTTAGAACACTTGTCTTACGACTTTTTGAACATGGAATAAATACTCTAAAGGAATATGTAATTTTTTTCTTTTTTAAGGTCTGATAAACCAATTATGATTTGAATGGGCATAAATCGTCATTATTAAACATATCTTAAATAAAATATTTATTTATTGAAAAAATCTAACTTAAAAATAATAATTATGATGATGATGATGATGATGATTACTGTCCACTGAGACTAAATTGGTCTATTAAACCTTAATAAAGTAAGGGATTACTGGAAACTTTTTAGAATTTTATTTACGTGCTTGAAAAGAATTAAGAGAAGTGTTCCAAGGTCACCATAGTTTCACTGAGTTAAAAGGTTAGGAAGGTTGGTCATGTGACAAATATTTTGGAATTGAAATCTAATCTCAATATACGCAAGACATTCTAAGAGATTTTTTTTCATCTTCCACTATGTAAGTGTCGTAAAGGTGACAAACTCTTTCATGGTTTTGATAATTGACCAATGCCTAGTTTTACTATGGAGCTCATGAGAATTAGTTCTTATTTTAACAAGATTAAGTTTCTTCTTTACACTCTTTAAAACAAAGATATACTTTTGATCCTCTAAAGTGGGGTTGATAACCTCTTTATAATATCTTAATTTTATTTTTCCCTCCATTTTTTTACTGTACCATTTTCTCCTTAAAGTTTAATGTGATAATATTTTTAATTTTATCCTTGCTTTGCAAAATGATCCCTTCGTTTATTATCCAATGGTTTAGCCAAGACTCACAATGTTACACTATCCCCTCTTGAGTGTAAGGATGTTGTTAGCTAGAGTTTAAAGCGAGTTTAAGAAGTCTTTTGTCTTCCATGTTATTTAACTTGTTCTTATACATTAGGTATCTATCATAGTCGTGCTCTCAATTGGGGAAATACTTGCCTATATCTGGAGGATAGGATAAAGTATATTCTATTTAATTTTGGGATTATAGGTTATAAAATTCTTTTGGATCTACTCTATCTTTCTCCATGACTCTCTAGAAATAGTACATTCCCAAACTTTACATCAATATAAAATAATAAGAATAATGAGAAGCTCAAAGAAGAGTTATTTTTTCTTATCCCAAATCCAAAAAATCATTGATTTATACTTGTTTTCAAACCTATAATAAAATTTCCAATCTCCATTTACCTTTTCTTAATACTATAATATTAGTTAAACTTTAATGGATATTGATTAAATATATATATAATTATATATATATATATATTTCATGTTGTTATTATCATATAAAATTATCGTAAATATTATTTATTATAAACCCTAAATTTTTATAATTGTTATGTTTAAATAATTAAATTAATAATACGAATATAAATAATGAACATTAACATGGACAAAGATATAACAATCTCTATATATTTTGGATTTAGATATAAATAGGGAGCCACTATGTAATACTGATTGAATTCTTTTTATTTAAATTAATTTTTTTAGAACAATCTCTATATATTTTGGTTTTAGAGATGAATAAGAAGTCACTATGTAATATTGATTGAAATTTTTTATTTAAATTAATTTAAAATTATCTAAACAATTTAAAATTATGATTTCATTTTGTATTAAGAAAAAATAAAATATATTATTAATTATAATATTTTTATAAAATTAATTAGCTTAAATGTTTTTAAAAATTCTAAACTGGTATATTTGGGAATTTAACAAATCTGCGAATAGTACGTCTGTCTGGTTGTGAAAGTTTGGGAAAGCTTCCACATTTCTTGGGAAATTTGACAAAACTCTGATCCCTCCAATTGGATGACTGCAATAGTTTATAGAAGCTTCCGAGGTGTTAACAAATCTCCGAGCCATTGATCTCTCTGGATGCAAAAATTTGAAGAAGTTTCCAAATTCGTTGGGAATCTCTTGCAACTGAAATTGTTGGATTTGAGTTATTGTATCATGTGTTCGCTTTCACTAGCTGGAAACATCACCACGCTTCAATTGTTAGAGAAATTACTTTGTTGTTAATTGATTTCTCTATTGAAGGTGAGGTGCAAACAATTTCTCAAAATAAGTTAGTTGTACTTTGCAACAATTAATAGTATAATATGATCACTAAAAAGATTATCAGAATGTATACTTAATAATCTATTTAGCATTTTATATAACTATACTAAAATCAAAATATTACAACTTTAATTTAACATAGACATTTAAATATTTCCAAATTTTGAGAATAAAAACAATTATTCACTTTTGCATTGTATAGATTTTTCATTCTTTTCTTAAAGTTCAATGATGACCATGAGGCTTTCACTATCTTGGGATAGATTTTTAACTTTGGTAATTCCCCTTTTGGTTAGCCCTTTACCCATTGGTTTTCCTCATTTGATATCTGGTGTTTATGCAAAATTTTCTTTATTGTTTTCTCAACTCGTATGTTGGTCATACTTATTTCTTGTGGGACTCTTAGACATTCTCTACTTACTTTTGATATAGTTTAGTAATATATTGATTTCAACCACCTTAGTTATTTACATATGTTCTTTTGAAGGTTCCTAATGTTCACACAATTGTTGTACAAACACATACGGATTTATAGGGTCAAATATGATCTTTCTCATTTTTGTTTAAATCTCAATGCCTAATATGTGGGTTGTATGGAAAAAATGTGCTTGTCTTCTACACAAACAAGAAAGCCTCACAACCATGAAAATATTATATATCTCCCTAGAATTAGTGGATATCTCAAGTTGAATCATAGATAAGTAGTATACCTCCTCGTTTTTCCCTCAATGATAACTTATTATGCCTTATACACCCTTATGAGTTTGCTTAATGATGTCTCTTTTTAACTTCTTTTCATCAAAAAATGCTTTCACTTTTGCTTTTGAAATCTTATTAATACTTTGTGAAGTTTTTTTAAGGATTGGACTCACCCTCTTCTCAAGAACCTAAACTAATTGGATTTATGAAATCCCTCAAATCCCTCACATGAGGGGATTGACATTACAATTAGGAAAGATTGTACATATCCCATACCTCTCATAACTATTGGTAGTTGGGTACTTTAACTGCAAGATTTAGAAATATAGAAAATTAACTCATGGTATATGGGAAACTTCCTAAAATTTCTTTTGTTAGCTTCCCTTCCTCTCATGGCTTCTCATGGTGTGTATGAAAGCTCCACCACTTCATTGGTCATTATTAAAATATAATTACAATTGTTTTGGGTCTTTTAACCCAATTACATTTACTTGCCCATACATACATCATTAACATAGTAAATTAAAATTACAATACCAATAGGGAATTAAAGGATAGGGTATTACAAACTCCTCCCCCTTAAAGGAACATCATCTTCATTGTTCACACGGTCCATTCCAAGTGTTATTCTAAAAAACATTACAAAATCCAAGTATCTGTTTCAACAGCACACCATTCTAGGTGACTTTTGTTCACTATAACATTATAGGTTACTTTTTCATAGTTGCACCAACATTATTTTTCTTGCATATCAACATCATCTTTCATGTCCATTTTCCTTCCACTACTTCATTAATGGATTTTTCTTCACATTTTGGTCACTTTTAGACTTATGGAATTCCACTTAATTCTTACATAAGAAAATCAATAGAATATGTGTTATAACCATTTTCATATATAACCAGTAACATTTCCATGAGAATTTTTCAACTTTCACAAAGCAAGCATGATATTTTACATATAAAATTTTAATTCAACACTTATATATATGGTTATCCTTCACTGCATTAGGCTGGCATGATGACAAGCTCAATTCATTATTTGATCAAAAAAACTCAAATGCACTCTTAATCCCAATGAGAATGTGACATAAAATTTTCATAGCAATTCCATTCAAGTATCCTCTTCCTTTTAGTCACTCATCTTTCCAGGCTAAGGAAATCACCTTCTTTGCTATAGAATTCGTCAGGTGATCTATTGACTAAGGCTTTCCTTTTACACCAAAATACCAAAGAGACTCATAGAGCTTTATATCCAAGACATCCCTCTAGCTTTATCTAACATAGGACAACATAACTTACATGTCATTACTTATGGTGACCAAAGCATGTCATAGGATTCCAATTCACTATAGGGTGTTAGGACCCAGAATTGACCAATTTTGACCTTATATTTCTATCATAATATTATCCTTTTCAGTCATAAGTTATAAGCTTTGATCACACAATGACTTGATCACCCCAAGGTATGGAGTAATTTCCCGCATATCTATATGTTTAATTGTTCACTGCATATTCGTAAGTACCTTTGTATTTATCTTGGGAAAGCTGACTAAATTGCTAAAGTAATTGTCTTAAGCCTGCAGGAATTATAACCTATAGTTGCTGTAACACCAGAAACAACAACTACGCAGTTGCTGCAACACTAGAAGCAGCAACTACGCAGTTGCTACAGTCAGCAATAGAAATCATCTAAAGCGGGTATTTTGCATCAGCTGGAAATAACAATGGCAACTATCCGAGGAACGCTGACGTGGCTGAATTAAGCAATTTTCCAAAGCAAGTAGAACACAGTTACCCGGACTCAGAACCAGAATAGCACGGGGAATCGGCGAGAGGAAGGTGCGTATCCCAAGGAAGATGGTCGAAGACAGTTACCAGCTGTGTAACATCCATAACCTAAACAAAGGATATATCATCATATTGTTGCAACAACATTTCTGTAATTCTTATTTTTGATTAAACGGGTTAACCGAATGAACTGTAACAATCTATTGTAATAGATGTCTCCTCTATAAAGAGGAGACATCTACATTAGTCGAGAGGATGGTCTGCAAGAGAAATTTGTGAGAATATCAGCAAGTCTGAACTCTACTGTATTCGAATTTTTGACAAATGAATAGAAGAACGTTCTGAGTATTTAAGCTCTTCTCCGTGTTCCGGGGAATCTTGTGAGAGGGACTGGGCCCACCTTCCTCACAAGATTCACCCATTTATTTTGCTGTCAAGTGTGTAAGTGTGTGATAGTTTCTTTTTGCAGGTACTCTGTTTGGATTTTGTAGCATTACCTCTTGTAATTCTGTTTTGCTAGCACTCTGTTTTATTGATTGTTTGAAGTTATGCAAGTGTGTTTCACCGGTGAATCTGAGTGCAGTGTGTTTTAGCAATCTGATTCCAGGGGCAGGTGCTGAACGTCCTCATCTGGAGGATAGGGTCCTGATCCTCTGCCAACAGAGCATCTATTTCTTTGTTTCTAGATTTGTAATTTTATTTAATTCTTTCTTTATCAGCATTGTGATAACTTAGTATAGGAGTTAAGTATACTACAGCTTTTGATGCTTTTAGAGTTTAAGTACATACAGTACGCGGTGGCCTTTGGAATAAAAAGACTTTCCTAGGTTGACAATTAATGTGGTACTTGATTGTTTAATTAATAAACAATTCAACTAGCCAACATTTTGGCGCTGTTGCCGGGGGAGGCGACTAAAGATTTCTAAAGGCATTAATGATTTCTTTGTGAAAATAACAGGTGCATGAGAGGACGCAATAAACCTAATTTCATAGGCGGTAAGGGAGGAAGAAATACTTTTATTGACGAAATCATCTCGAAGGTGAAACATCGCAGAGAACGAGTTCCTGGAGACCTCAAATACAGTACTCCTCACAAACGGATCGATAGACGGAGGAAGTATTGGGGCCCGAAAGGAAGCTGGAAGTATCTGAACACACTGAGGAACTGGTAGAAAAACCTGAAGAACCTGAAGGACCTGAGGATACAGAAGATAAAGTAAGTGACTCAGAAGAAAGACCAATGGAGGATAACAGAGCAGAAGGAAGGGGGGAGAACTCACTCTCTACCCTGGAATTCCCTATTGGGGACCTGCCAAGAGGAACGACTCCTATGAAGAACATTCCCCTTTCAGCGCTACACAATTTCCATGGGTTATCCTCTGAAGACCTAGATGAATTCCTCTTTGAATTCGATATATTATGTAGAAGTTATGATTATATGAACTCTAATCAGAAACTAAAACTGTTTCCAGCAACACTAAAAGGGAATGCGTTGAGATGGTTCATGAGCTTAGGGGCTCAGGCAATCTCCACCTGGGACCAGATGAAAGATGCATTCTTGGCCAAATACCAAGATTACTGCCGAACATGAGAGAGGAAGGAAGAGCTGTTTAAGATGGTGCAGAAGGAGGATGAGAGCTTAGAAGATTTTGTGGAAAGGCTGCAGTATAATCTGCAGAGGTCTGATCACCCCAATATGAGTAAAGACATTCTGAAGACCATATTGTTGAAGGGGGTAAGAGATGACTGCTTGGACATGTTGAACATGTTGGGAAAAGGGGACATCTCCAAGGAACCATTTGAAGAAATTGTTAATCTCTGCATGAGGTGCTCAAGAGGAGAAGGGAACAGATCAAAAGCAGAGATAATGTGTATTCGAGAGTTTAGAAGTCAGCCAGTGGAGGAGCAACAAGAGCTGAAATAGGTAATTTATTAGAAGAATTTAAAACTGAAATGTTAAGTTCTTTTGCTTCACAAATCGATGCTCTGCAGGTTAAGAAGAAACAGGCGGAAGCAGAAGCTGCTTTAGCTATTTTCTGTTCTAAATGTAGAGGCAAACACCCACTTAGGGAATGCCCACTGGATAAGACACCTGTCTGTATGATCTGTGAAATGGACCATGAAACCCAACAATGTCCTTCTCTGCCCGGAATCAAAGCAGCATTGCAAACAACTGAAGAAGAGGCTGAAGCAGTATATCTGATGACACAGAGAAGACAATGGCCACAAAGACAAGGTATGAACTCTAATACAGCATTTAGTCGTTGGAATAATAATTCTCCTTTTCAAACGAATTACCCACCCATGAACCAAATGTAGTACCCACCCTTTAATGCAATGAATTTTCCACTTATGCAACCACCTAATCTCCCTTTTCCTGATCCTGCTATGTGGAATCCCTGGGCCCCACAGCAACCATACTTCAATCAATGGAACCCAAATTGGGCAGCCCAGCAAATACCATTTCCTCAGAAACAACAGTCTCTTTCCTTACCACCCAATACTTCCCAAAATAACCAAGCAATGAGACCCCAACTGCCTGTGCAACCTAACCCTAACCCAAACAATAATAAAGCTTTGCAGGTAATTAACATTCAAAATCAACCTGCCCTTCCCATGCAATGTAACGACATCCATTTACGTTCTGGAAGAGTAGTTGAACCCATCATAGATGACATCACTGATTCTGAAAAAGAAGAAGCTAGGAAAGGAAAGTCATCCAATAAATATACCGAAATTCTTGAATCAACTACCAACAAGACTGACCAAACAACTGAACCACCCTTCCCTGAAAGATTGACTCTGAGTAAAGCGTTTGAGCCACCAGCCTTTAATCTTTTAGGAGAACTGCAGAACTTATATGTTAAAATCCCATTATTACAAGCATTAAGAGATGTCCCTATCTACGCCAGAACTGTTAGAGATATTTGTGTCAGGAAACCTGGAAGAAAAGCCAAGGAGCCCCTCACAGTTCATGTGATGGGAGAACTGACTGCTCTAATGACAAAAAAAGACCCTCCTGTGAAATATGGTGACCCTGGTCACCCTACAGTAACAGTTCAGGTCGGCAATACCTTTGTCTCTAAAGTTATAGTGGATCTAGGTGCTGCAATAAATATTATGACACTGGAAACAACAGAATTACTGCAGTTGAAACATTTGATCAGGGAAACTCCAACTATTTTAGAACTGGCCGATCACTCTACAATCAAACCTGAGGGAGTAATCGAAGACCTGGTAATCTCTGTAGAATCCTGGAGTTACCCAGCCGACTTTGTGGTGTTACAAACTAAAACAAAGTTGGGGGGTCATCCACTAATCCTAGGAAGACCATGGTTAGCTACAGCAGATACTTTCATCAGCTATAGATCTGGATCAATGACAATATCCAATGGCCAGGAAACTAAAAAATTGACTCTTTACCCCCATGCCACACCCATGATTAATAGCAATAATTCAATATCGGTAGACTATGAGGATGAAGAAGCCAAACCTATTTTAACAATCAGACAAGCCTTAACTCTCAAGAACTCAACTGAAGATGAATTAATCAACAACTTCATTTCTGAACCCTCTTCAGTTAGCTCAGAGATACATAATCACCTCACCACAATCCTAGAATCAGAGTCCCAGAACAATCTCGAAACTGAAAATTCATCTCAGATATTAGCCGGTAGTACTTCCAAAAGTGTGACAATAGAAATCGAACCAGGAAAGACATTAAATATAAATCCCAACCTAACAGATGATCAAAAGAAACAGTTAATGAAGCTACTTAAAGAAAACAAGGAGGCATTCGCATGGGATTACACAGACATGAAAGGGATTTCCCCTGAGCTATGTACTCATCGGATTTATATTAAAGAAGGATCCTGTCCAGTTTGTCAACCCCAGAGAAGGATGAATCCCAATCTAAGAGAAATAGTAAAAGAAGAGCTTCAAAAGCTGTTAAATGCAGGATTTATATACCCCATATCTGATAGTGAATGGGTTTCTCCGCTAGTAATAGTACCCAAGAAAAATGGGAAATGGCAAGTATGCGTAGACTATAGAGCCCTAAATAAGGCCACCCAAAAAGACCATTTCCCGTTACCATTCATTGATTAGGTATTAGATAACTTAGCTGGTAAAAAGTTCTTTTCCTTTTTGGATGGATTTAGCGGTTATAATCAGACAAAGATTGTACCCCCGGACCAGGATAAAACCACTTTTACTAGCCCTTGGGGGACCTTTTCTTATAGGGTCCTCCCATTTGGTCTATGTAATGCACCAGCGACATTTCAGAGAGCGGTCATAGGTATCTTTTCTGATATGGTAAATGATTCTTTAGAGATTTTTATAGACGACTTTACTCCTTATGGAACTGCCTTTGAAGATGCTTTGCAGAATCTTGAAAAAGTACTTAAGCGGTGTATTGAAGCTCATCTTGCCTTAAGTACTGAGAAATGCCATATGATGATGAATGAAGGCATT
>APFE030509180.1:2393-14659 GCA_000404065.3 Pinus taeda | reverse complement strand
ATTATTTTCTCTCTCTATGCTCATGAAGATGTATGCTCTCATGTCAAAGATTTTCCTTTACATTATCATTGGTGTTTGAGCTATCCAGATCAAAATTATGGTTTTTATATTTAAAATTTCAATAAATTTTTCTATCCTACCTCTAAGATGAGGTAGGAAATAACGCACATAATTATCTTTTACATTTAATCAATTCAGGCCCATACACCCTCCAATTCATTTCCAACAAATTTTAGTGTTGAATCTTGACTGTCACATCGTCAATCATGATAAAACCATGTACATTAAGAGTTATAGTATTTCTAGTGAATTAATTCCCTAACTCATTCTAGAAAACGTCTTCTCAAATATCTAGTCATTAGAAACTAATGATAAGAAATAAATTTAACCTAAACAAAAAAAAATGGCATATGAAAGTCAACCAATGGTTGCAATAAAGAAATCTAGACAAGTAAGAGATAAATCTTCGTTCTCTATTCTTATAACTGCAAATAAACAACGGTTCTAATACCATGTTTGAAGGTAAATTCAGAAGAAAAAAAAGGTGTGACAATCTACAAAGTTCCAAAAGATATTAAGTTCATGGAAACTAATGCAAGGATATTTTACTAAAAACTCATCCTCCTTGAGGCTATGTTAGACACAATGACAGCTAAAACTATTACCAACAAGTAAGGCATACTAAGATATCTCTTTTTATTAGTTTTTATTAGGTTTGAATTTTCCATCACGCATAGACAAAGTGCTAAATCTATAACCATTTCATGTATTGGAAAATTTACATGAAACCTAGTTTAGGGATATTTTATCAAAAACTCCTACTCTTCGGGCTATTCTAAACAACTAAAAAATAAAATAAGTACCATGAGGGAATACTTACTAAGGTGGTTGTTTTTATTATCTTTTTTTTTTTTTTCCCATCGGGCATAACTAGAGGGCTAAACATGTAATCATTTCTTCTATTTTCATTCTAAAATCCAAAATAGACATACACATTTTCAGTTGCATTATTAAAAACTTTTGTCAAGTTACTACCATGCATATTGCTTAGCAATCTAAAATAAATAAAAATAATATTAATATCCAATAAATTTCACATAAATATTAGATAAAATTAAAATAAATAATATGCACAGCCTTCAACGCACAGGTTTCAAACATCCTCAAAATAAATAAAATATTAAAATGAAAATTAAATCCACACTGCAATAACGTGACTAACCAAATGAAATAAATAAAAAAAAAATATAATAATGTGACTAACCAAATGAAATAAATAAAAAAATTTAAAAGCATGAATCTAAGCCAATTCTAATCGCAAATTCATACTAATGTGACTAATCAAATTGAAATAAATAAAAAAAAATTGTATAAGCATGAATTGAAGCCGTATTCACCACACTTGCCATTGAAAGGAAAAAAGGCAAGCATTAATAGAAAAAAACATTAAAAAAAACAAACAAACAAAAGTGGAACGTGGACAAAAACTCATCAACCCAAACTATTTTCAAAGAAGGGGGATTCAATTTAATTTTAAAAAACCATGAACTCTCAATGGACGAGAGAGCAGGGATTTTATCTACAATTCCAGAGGAAGAGGCGGTAGAACTCTTGTAGCCGTTGAAGGGTGCGAGGAATCTCTCCTATATATACCTATTAAGTCTTATCATTTCTCCAGCATCTTCCTCCTCATCTGTCCAAATCACGTCTGGCTATGCTTCTGTGTGTTTTCCTCCTCATCTGTCCATATCACGTCTGGCTATGCTTCTGTGTGTTTGGCTGTCTGTGTGGTTTGAGTATGGGTTTGTGTGTGTCTAGGTCAAGGTAGGTCAAGGTCGAGTTTGTGTTTGAGTCAGTCATGGTTGTGTGCGATAGAGCAGGAGGCTGGCAACAGAAGGGCAGCGCAGTTGAGTTGCTTAACAGTTTTTTTGGGTTATGAAATGCTATGTATGGATCAAATTTTATTTAATTTTAGTGTTTCTGTCGATAGATCTAATTCCATTTCATAACCTTGTCTTTTTTTCAGGGAAATGAAAGAAAGAAGGAAAGAGGTGGTTGAGGTTGCTGCTGTTCAAAGCCTACTCGCTGATCCCGATTACCTTGCAGACGAAATGAAATCGAATCCCAATCTGTATGCAGAGATGTCTCTGTGTCTGTATGTCTCTGGTTCTTTAGCCATTTTTATTGAATTTAAGGCTCTGCTTCCTGCTTCCTCCTTAATAATTTCTATTAGATTTAATTTTCCTCAATAATTTCTATTAGATTTAAATTTTCCTTCATTGTTTCAATCGGCATCATCAATAATTTCTATTAGATTGAATTTTCCCTTCCTTGCTTCAATCGGTTTCTGGCTCTAGCGTCACCAATTTATTCTGTGCGAATTCAAGCATCACTGGGTTTTTGAATCAATTCTCATAGCTCCCTATTGGGTTTAATCTGCTGTGTTAGTTTAGTTTGTGGTTTAATCTTTTCTCCACAAAATTTTACCGTTAATGGCCTCTGTTTCCTCGTCAATAATTTTACCCTCATGTGATCACCATACCATGCCATTTCTATTACATTTACTTTTTCATTCATGGCTTCAATCCACTCATGTAACCTGTGGTTTTTTTAGCTGTAACATGCCAGGTATTTTGGGTAGTGTGTCATTTTAACCCAACATTTTTTAGATATATAACCTACTTTGTATGGCGTTGTGTGCTACTGTAATCCATGTTCTCTGGATTGTTCGTTTCTGGGAAGCTCTATTTTGGTGTCTGGTTTGTGTCTTTGTTCCCAATCAAATGCTCTGTGTCTTCGTTCCAAATCAAAGACTCTGTGGGTAAAATTTAATGGTCAAAATTTGTAGGTTGATAGAAGAAGACACCAATGGATCTGGACCTCTCATCCCTTCCAAGGGATTCTCTGTTGGTTGCAATTGTTGAATTATCTTTCTATTGATAATCACAATGGATTTGGACTGTTCCAGAAAATCCTCGCTATATCCAATCGTTTGAGATCAACGCTATTTCTTGATTTTGTTATTCATTTCGATATACCATCTATCTCTTTGTAAATCTGACTATTCCAGAAGATCCTTTGCTGTATCCAAATGATTGAGATCAATACTATTTCTTGATTATGTTATTCTTTGTATATCTCGAAGTAAATTCATTCATTTCGGCCTTCTGTTTGTACTTTCTTATGATTTGATGCACTTATAAGATTTGATGCACTTATGATTTGATGCACAGGAACCGCTAAGGTGAGAATTGTTATCTTCCAATGCGCTCTTGTTGCTGCTGTTACGCAAACCCTGGTTGGGCTATTCTATTCCGCTGCTCCAAATTCGTTTCAGGTACTCTGTTTATTTCCTGTGCTTCTTTAAATTTTATTCGTTTCAGGTACTCTATTTATTTCTTGTGCTTCTTTAAATTTTAGGTAATTGGTTGGTAATTTGTTGTTAGTGTAATTTTGTTGTTTTTATTTCATTTTCTTTAATTAGTTTAATCTCTTCAAACAGCTTCCCGTCCTTCTTAATTTTGATAATTAGTTTATGATATTTGGATTTAAATTTCATTTCTGTATAGCCTTTAAAATTTCTGTTGGTAGCAACAAAAATCACTTGTAGGAACATAATTGGTCACATTAAAAGTATCTTCAGCCAAGTCATTGTGCATGTTTAGTTAATTTGTTGTTAGTGTAATTTTGTTGTTTTTATTTCATTTTCTTTAATTAGTTTAATCTCTTCAAAGAGCTTCCCGTCTTTCTTAATTTTGATAATTAGTTTATGATATTTCGATTTAGATTTCATTTTTGTATAGCCTTTAAAATTTCTATTGGTTGCAACAAAAATCACTTGTAGGAACATAATTGATCACATTAAAACTATTTTCAGCCAAGTAATTGTGCATGGTTCTACGTAGGGTTCACGTCCTTGGTTCAAGCCTCCTCCTCTGTTGTTGAGGATTAGGTTGCAGCTACACATTTATTAACTTTTTGCATGTGTTACTTTCGAAGTTTTCGGTCGTCAAAAGGCAGAGTAATTTTATGAGCCTTTGTTAGATATGATATCGCTGGGATTATCCAGCCGATCATAATCGCAAACTTATCTAGATCTTCATTTGTTTGAAAATTTTCACTCGTTTTTGTGAAGTTAATCAATTTGAACGTAAACCAAAGCCCTCAAAGGATTAGTCACGCTCCATTTGTTTGAAACTTTTCACTTGTTTCTGTGAAGTTAATCAACTTGAACGTAAACCAAAGCCCTCAAAGGATTAGTCACGGCTCCAGTGATGCCCTAACTCCACTTTCCAATATCTCAACATTGTATTTGCATTTCTTTCTAGTTACACATAGGGTAAGTTTCAAAAGTATAAATATACAAATCTAAGGTTACATTTTGGAAGATGGGACGGCCGAGCATTTAACCGTTGCCAAAAGCACGTATTGTTATGTTTTTCAAGTAAATTTAGTGTGACTATTATCCATTCCTTTTATGAAGTTTTCAAATATTTTAGCAAAAAAGATTTCAGCTGGTGATAGTTTACTTACGCCTATGACGAGGGGAGGTTTTCGAAAATGTTTTCGAAAATTTTGTTGTGTTTTGTGTTTGTATGTCATTCCTATTGGGCATTCCTGAATTTGTGTCTATCCAAATTGTTTTTATTTTATTTTATTTTTTTAAAGATTTTATATAGCTAACTTATTGATTTTAACATTGAGTTTTTTTTGTGATTTACTTCAACATCGTTTGGTATTATTTATATCAATTTTATAAAATTTTATTAATTAAATTGTGTTTTTATAATTAATTATCTATATTGTAATTTTCTATGCATATTATTTTTTTATATTATCATGTATATATTGATAAAGAGAATGAAATGGTAACCAATTTTATTTTATTTTCAAGTTTTCTAAGAAGGTGGAGGTGGAAGTGGAGATTTTATATAATTAGCCTATTGATTTTGAATAGTTCTGGACATTAAAAATAAGCATTGAGTTTTTTTGTGATTTACTTCAACATCCTTCCATATAAATAATACAAATTTTATTAATTAAATTGTGCTTTTATAATTAATTATTTATATTGTAATTTTATATACATATTATTTGTTATATTATCATGTATATATTGATAAAGAGAATGAAATGAGATCCAATATTATTTTATTTTCAAGTTTTCTAAGGAGGTGGAGTTGGAGGTGGAGGTGGAGGTGGTGGAGGAGGAGATGGAGGTGGATGTGGAGGAGGAGGTCGAGGAGGAGGAGGAGGTGGAGGATGAGGACGATATGAAGGTGGAGGTGGAGGACGATGAGGTAGAGGTAGAGGTGGAGGAGGAGGTGGAGATGGAGTCAGTGGTGGAGGTGGAGGTGGTTGTGGAGGATGTTGAGGAGGAGGAGGAGGCGAAGGTAGAGATGGAGGTGTTCAAGGAGGTGGACTTAGAGGAGGAGTAAGAGTCAGAGGCTTAGGTGGTGGAGGTGGAGGTATAGGGGGTGGAGATGGAGGTGGTGGTAGGGGGTGGAGGTGGAGGTGGTTGTGTAGGAGGAGGAGGAGAAGGCGTTCGAGGAGGAGGTGTACATGTGTGCGGGTTGAAAGGAGGAGGAGGAAGAGGAGGTGGAGGTGGTAGTGGAGGAAGAGGAGGAGGAGGAAGAGGAGGTGGAGGAGGAGGAGGGGTCGGAGGCGAAGGTGTTGGAGACGATGGAGGTCGAGGTCGAGGAAGAGGAGGTGGACGAGGTGGGAGAGGAGGAGGAGGTGTAGGAGGAGGAGGAGAAGGAGGTGTAGTAGGTGGAGGTGGAGGAGGTGGATGTGGTGGAGTTGGAGGAGGTGGAGGTGGAGGTGGAGGAGGTGGTGGAGGAGGAGGAGGAGGAGGAGGTGGTGATGGTGGACGAGGAGGAGGAGGAGGCGAAGGTGTAGGTGGAGGTGGAGTTGTAGGCAGTGGAAGTGGAGGTGTTGGTGGAGGAGGAAGAGGATGAGGGGTAGGTAGTTGAGGAGGAGGTGGAGCTGGAGTTGGAGGTGGTTGTGGAGGAGGCAGTTGTGGAGGTGGGGGAGGTGGTGGTAGAGGAGGAGGACCAACATGAGGTGAAGGTAGAGGTGGAGGTGGTGGAGGTGGTAGAGGTAGAGGAGGACACAAAGGAGTAGTTGAAGGTAGAGGCTTAGGTGGTGGAGGTGGAGGTATTGGGGGTGGAGGATAAGGACGAGGAGGAGGAGGCAAATATGAAGGTGTTGGAGGAGGTTGAGATCGAGGTCAAGGAAGAGGAGGTGCGGGAGGTGTTGGTTGGCAGAGGAGGAGTAGGAAGAGGAGGAGAAGGAGGTGTAAGAGGTGAGGTGGAGGAGTTGTTGGAGGAGGAGAGCACGAAGGAAGAGGAGGTGGTGGTTGTGGAGATTTAGATAGCATAGGTTGATGTGGAGGTTTTCCAATATGTATTCATTCTAAGGGTGGATGGGGCCAATTTATTAGACAAGGAAAAGGGATGAGAAATATTTGGAGAGGATGATTTATAGTTGGCAATGGGAGAGATTCACCAAGTGTTCATCATAATTTGAGGATTGAGACCATTTGGATGAGAGCGCTTGAGACAAAAGGACAGCACAGTTAAGATATAAAATCATCATGAGAATTGGTTAAATGTTCTTCATGTTGAGCTCACTATGATCCAAGATGAGGACTTGATGACCTAGTGGGGTAACTGGCTCATGGGAGTCGATACATAGTGATGTATATGGGAGCTAGACAATGTGATAGCATGATGGGATGATGATTCCATGGGTTGAGGTACTTGAGATGAAAAATTGATGAATTTATGGTTGTGATCAAGAGAGCCTTCACATGGTTGAGTGTGGTATTAAAGGAGATATGACTTATTGATGATCTTTGATCAAATGAATTAGATGGATCAAGCGAATCCTTAATTTATATGGATCATGGGTCCCTTTAGAGTAGACTTGGTAATTGGGGATCAAAATTGCGACATCATCAACAAGACCAAATTGTGGAGTTTGGAAGGATTGGTTGCATCTTTGATGAGACATTAGTGTGGGACACTTGGTTAGTGGTTCGGTGTAGTCATGAAGGCTTGGACATGGAATTTTTTCATATCTATGGAGATCATGAGTGGAGAAACTTAACCAAGGTTAGGAGTAGTGGATATAAATAAAACTCAGTAGAGCACCTTGAGGTGATATTGGAAGCATTGAGACACCATGAGAAGATTCAATGATTGATTTGATGATTTACGAGTTTCTCAATCTCTTCATGGACCTAGTTAAGGATAAGTTAGTAAAGTTGATAGATAAAATTGACTTGGAGGACCTTACAATAAGTAGGATCTGACTTTATTCGAGCCGGGTGTGTTGATGGTCTTATGTACAAGAGGCACAACACTTCACAATGTGCAGGAGATTCTTAAATGTCATGATAGTGAGCTATGTATAAGTATGCAATGAGAGTGTTGGAGAAATAATTGATAATGGCATAAGGACATGCATTCTTATGGTATGTATATGAGAGTAAATTTAGCAACCCAACTAGTGAAAAATTTGGGGGTCAGTAGTGCATAAAGACATGAGAGATTTATGTTGGAGTATGGAGAAGAGACATAAGATTTGTATTTCAAAGGTGAATAATATTATCCCATCAATATTGGGCTCCCTTTATGTTTATTATCTTTGACGATTCTGCTAGAGTTGGAAATTTACAACATTAAGTAGGTATCGTTGAGTCATCCTGTTATTTATTTACTAAGTACATGCGGTATGGGTAAAATCACTAAGTTCAAAAGTTGGGTAAAATCACTAAAATTTTAGTTGCTACCGTCCTTATTTATGATATAGATGCATTCAATGAAGAGTTCTAGTTTTTCTTAACCGCGAAAGGTTTACAAACCCTGAGGGAGGCCTAAGAAATGATGATAAATATAGAACTAAATATTGTAGCCTTGAGATAAGGTGATGTGCTTGGTTCATTAACATAATCATATTCTAGATTTCAACTCTTAAACATTTGATTTGTGTCCATCATTTGTTCTCTCTGTGTATAATCCATAGATAACTTGATGTTTTTTTCTTTTTTGGCTTCATTACAAACCCATTAGATTGAGATCTAAGGAAAGTGAAATTATCTACTATTTTTCTTGTTTGACATTTGATCTATCAAACGAATGTTGGTTAAAGTTGTGACTTTTGAGGTTACAATTAAAAGGTTTTAAAACCTCATGAGTTTACATTTTGGAAAATTACCTAAAGTTGCCAAACACAATAAGACATATTCTTTTCTCTCTCTATGCTCATGAAGATGTATGCCCTCATGTCAAAGAGTTTCCATTACATCATCAATGGTGTTTGAGCTATCTAGATCAAAATTATGGTTTTTCTATTTAAAATTTCAATAAATATTTCTATCCCACCTCTAAGATGAGGTAGGAAATGATGCATATAATTATTTTTTATATTTAATCAATTCAGACCCATACACCCTCCAATTGATTTCCAACAAATTTTAGTGTTGAATCTTGACTGTCACATTGTCAATCATGCTAGAACTTTGTACATTAAGAGTTATAGTATTTCTAGTGACTTAATTCCCTAACTTGTTCTAGAAAAAATATTCTCAAATATCTAGTCATTAGCAACTAATGATAAGAAATAAGTTTAACCTAAACAAAAAACAAATGGCATATGAAAGACAAACAATGGTCGCAATAAAGAAATCTAGACAGGTAAGAGATAAATTTTCCTTCTTTAGTCCTAGAACTACAAATATACTATGGTTCCAATACCATGTTTCAAGGTAAATTCAAAAAAAAAAAACAAAAAACAAAAAAAAGAAGTGTGACAATCTACAAAGTTCCAGAAAAAATATTCTCAAATATCTAGTCATTAGCAACTAATGATAAGAAATAAATTTAACCTAAACAAAAAAAATGGCATATGAAAGTCAAACAATGGTTGCAATAAAGAAATCTAGACAAGTAAGAGATAAATTTTCCTTCTTTATTCCTAGAACTACAAATAAACTACAATTCCAATACCATGTTTCAACGTAAATTCAGAAGGAAAAAAAAGAAAAAGAAATAAAAATGTGTGACAATCTACAAAGTTCCAAAAAAAATCTTCTCAAATATCTAGTCATTAGCAACTAATGATAAGAAATAAATTTAACATAAACAAAAAAAATATGGCATATAAAAGTCAAACAATGGTTGCAATAAAGAAATCTAGACAAGTAAGAGATAATTTTTCCTTCTTTATTCCTAGAACTACAAATAAACTATGGTTCTAATACCATGTTTCAAGGTAAATTCAAAAAAAAAAAAAGTCTGAAAATCTACAAAGTTCCAAAAGATATTAAGTTCATGGAAACTAGTGCAAGGATATTTTACTAAAAATGCATCGCCCTTGAGGCTATGTCAGACACAATGAGAATTAAAACTATTACTAATGAGTAAGGCGTACTAAGATATCTCTTTTATTATCTTTTTTCTTTTTAATTTTCCATCAGGCATAACTAAAGGGGTAAACTTGTAATCATTTCTTCTATTTTCAGCACACATATATATATATGATAATTTGTTCTTGTTTTGAAGAAAGAGCATAGACTTTTAAGGAAAACAACTCAATAGTAAAAAACAAACTCATACCAACAACTAATTGTGAAGACAACACCAAAAGATACATATGATTACCATTCCTTGTAAGTAAAAGTAGTTGTGACAAATTGGAATAGATTCACTTTAGCTCAATGCCAAATTGGGTGGTGAAATAATTAGAAAAATAAAACGCAAATGATATACCAAGTATGCAATTGTTGTTGAGACAACACAAAAGAGAATTTTATCATAATGCTTCAATGCAATAAATTAACTATTGAATACAAAACATAAAAAAATTCCACAAGAATGATTCCATTTTATGCCATGTAAGGGAAACATGTTTTCATGACATAGAAATTTATGTTAGACGTACTCAATGAGCAAAGATAAGAGTTGAACGAACTTAAAAAACTATGGAGCAAATTGTGTGAAATTTCCAATCATTGTACTTTATCTACATGGTAAAAGGATTGGAATTATTGGTAATCTATGATGCCTCAATATTGTACAGTTTGATATTGTAGGAAAAAATATTAATTTTAATATATTCCCTTATGGAATAGTCGAAAATCTGTAAAGGAAAAATTGTGCATTTGTGTAACTATTGTAGCGACTACATCTACCCTCCAAAATTTTTCCTTAGCCTAATTTTGGAGCCTCCCTTCCAACCTTCACAGTAACTTGCCTTGCTTCATCAAGCTCACAAGCTTTAGTGTCTTTCTTGCAAAAAGGTAGCGTGTTGGTGAAAAATTGATCTATTCCCCCCACAGATTGTTCACCCATACTTGGTCCAACTTCAAGATGAGCAACTTCTCCTTGACAATTACGCATTTATAGAGGGCAACTAGCCTTCCCTCTAGAAATTGTGCAATCATCTTTGGCAAACTGCTAGGCTCGAGGATTGCACAATCCTGCCTGCCAACACTCCCAGTAGGATTTGCCCAAATTTTCCCAGAAAGTATGCTTAGCTTAGAACTTGTGTAAATCTAGGCACTAGTGAACTGCTCTACCAAGAAATTGCACAACTCTCCCAGGCAACTAACCGAGCTCCCAGCCAGAAATGCACATTTTTCTCTAGCAGTCGAGCAGTCTCTTGCATCTGCAACTGATTTGACCGGTTCCCTCCAGGATTGAGCAAAATAGACGTGCATGCATGGGCTGCTTCTCCCAAGGTAGCATGCAAAGGCATCCCTTGTTTCATAGTTCTATGTTTATGAGTTGGAGGTTAAATCATTTTTTAGGGTTTAGGATTTAAAATGTTATGAAATGTTTAGGGTTTAGGGTTTATAAAACTTCAGTAAATGATTTTAATAAATATTTTAAAAAGTTACAAAACACTTAAATATTATAAAATGCTTAGAGCATAGGATTTAGGGTTTAGCATTTAGGGTTTATAACACTTTAGTAGATTATTTTAATAAACACTTAAAAAATGTTATAGAAGGCTTTTTAAAATGTTATAAAATGTTTAGGATTTGATGTTTAGAAATTTATAAAATGCTTAGGGTTTAGGGTTTATAACACTTTAGTAGATTATTTTAATAAATGCTTAAAAAAAATTACAAAATGCTTTTTTTAAATGTTGTAAAATGCTTAGGTTTTAGGGTTTATGAATTAGTGTTTAGGATTTATGACACTTTGGTAAATTGTTTTAATAGAACTTTTAAAAGTTAGAAAGCACGTGTTAAAATATTATAAAATGTTTAGAGTTTAGGGTTTAAAATGTTACAAAATGCTCACATTTTAGGGTTTAGGGTTTAAAATGTTACGAAATCCTCAAAGTTTAGGGTTTAGTGTTTATAATGCTTTAGTAAATGCTTTTAATAAACACTTGTTAAAATGTTATAAAATGATAAGGATTTAAGGTTCACGTTTTAGAGTTTAGGGTTTAGAAATGATTTTTTTAGTAAACACTTAATTTTTTTTAATAAAAAGCTTCTTAGAATGTTTTCGAATGGTTAGGTTTAGGGTTTAGGGTTTAGTGTTTAAAATATTAATAGATGGGGGTTTAAGGTTTAGTGTCTGTAATGCTTTAGTAAATTCTTTTGATAAACACTTTAAAAAAGTTACAAAAGGCTTTTTAAAATGTTATAAAATGATTAGAGGTTAGGGTTTAAGGTTTAGGGTTTGTAACACTTTAGTAAATTCTTTTAATAGACACTTAATTTTTTTTACAAAACTCTTGTTAAAATGTTATATAATTTTTAGGGTTTAGGGTTTATTACACTTTACTAAATTCTTTTAATAAACACTTAGAAAAAAGATACAAAAGGCTTGCTAAATGTTATAAAATTCTTAACTTTTAGGGTTTAGGGTTTAAAATGTTATATAATGCTTAGGGTTTACTATCTAAAATGTTATGAAATCCTGAGGTTTTAGGGTTTAGGTTTTATAACACGTAAATTCTTTTAACAAACACTTAAAAAAAAGTTACAAAACATGTTTTAATATATTATAAAATTCTCAAGATTTTAGGGTTTAAGGTTTAGGGTTTAAAATGTCATAAAATGATTAGGGTTTACGGTTTAGGGTTTAGGATTTAGGGTTTGGGATTTATAATAATTTAGTAAACTCTTTTAATAAACACTTTAAAAAATTACAAAAGGCTTTTTAAAATGATATAAAATGCCTAGGGTTTAGGGTTTAGGGTTTAAGGTTTATAAGACTTTAGTAAATACTTTTAATAAACGCTTA
>APFE030509178.1:0-14196 GCA_000404065.3 Pinus taeda | reverse complement strand
GCATGAACCACTTGGAGCGAACAATCCACGTAACAAATGCTTCTAGAAAACTCTAGAATTAACCCAAGATGAGTTTTTTAAGATAAAGATTGTGCCTTTTGACTTTTACAGGGGTACGCACCCTCCCCTTTACATACAGAGCGTATAAGTACGCAGATATCCTGAACAGAAGGTGCGGGCCCGCAGGCAAAAGTGAGAGAAAGTGCGGAACCAGAGTTACATTGCTTTTTTGATGTCTTTCTCTCATTGCTAAAGCTTCTTTTGAAGAGCTGAGGTTTGAGACTTGCTTAGGAAGCTGGTATAGGTGGTGATAGACCTACACCGACTGCAAATAATCAAGGTGACAATATTTTTGTGTAATAGTACAAATTGGAAAAGGCCTCCTTAGAGGCCAAGGACAATAGGATCAAGTCATTGGAGGACTTTTTCATTGAGCTAGGACATCAAGGCTGCTGAGAAGTTAATAAAGAAAAAGAATGAGGACATTGTTGCTCTCAAAAAACAACTCAAATTGCCTCATTTAG
Organism: Pinus taeda; assembly: GCA_000404065.3. Classification (NCBI taxonomy): domain Eukaryota; kingdom Viridiplantae; phylum Streptophyta; class Pinopsida; order Pinales; family Pinaceae; genus Pinus; species Pinus taeda. The sequence goes on along the minus strand of APFE030509178.1, from coordinate 13,672 downwards.
GGCACCCCTAGAAAAAGAGGTCCTTGAGAGCCAAACTAATTAGGAGGAGATGATGGATCTTGTTCTCCAACTTAATGATCAATTAAAAGAGATGGAGAAGGAGTTAGACATCTTGATACAGCTGAAATAGGCTAGCCTTGAGACTACCCCTACTACTATCATTCCATTAGTCACCACAACACTTCCCTCCACATTGGCATCTTCATTGGATCCTACAACTCCATTGGCTACAACAATCCCAACTTCTACAACATCTACATCAGCAACAAGGTTGAAAACAGCAGCAGCTCAGCTAGGTGATGAGGCAAGTAAGTTGGTCAAGGAAATGGAAGACATGTCCATTCAGACCACACAAATAAACAAACTTAAGGAGAGGATAACTAGTCTAAAGAATGACAATAATCTTGCCCAGATTATGCACAAAGAAGCAGTACAAAAGGCAACCATAATGAATGAAAGGATAAAAAGCTTTGAGAAGGAATTGACTTTAAAGGATCGACTTGGCCAAGCAGAGGAATAGTTATTGGCCAATATCATTGACCCTGTCAATGATATTTGGCCATCCATTCAGGTAATTTTTGAACAAAGTGACCTAGTGAAAGAGGCTACAGAAGCCATATCGAGAATTAAAACAGAATTGGGAGACATGCCAGAGGAAGCTTCTAAGATCATTCACTTCCTGAATTTCAAAAAAAATATGAATTGTAGGAATTGGAGATACCTGATAGAACATGCACAATAATGGAAGTAAAAAAGGTCCTCACCAAGAGGAATTTGATGAGCATGGATGATAAGTGCCAAACCATGCAACTAGCTATAGAGAGATTCATGGTGAAGTTTGAGTTTTGAGGCAAAAGGGTCTACCCAATCCCTTAGTAATAAATGATAAGTTAATGCCACGGGAGGACTATAATAGGAAAATTAGAGAGTTGGCCAGAGATCAGGTAAACACTTGCTCTATGAAAGGTATGCCTACTAGCAAGGTCCTGTATCAAACCTTTGAGAACTTTTTTTACCTCCAACATGAGATAAAACTCCTTTTTGTAAATAAACCCACTTTTACCCAGTACACAGAGGGAGATGAAATATACAGGAATATGGTAAATATCAAATTACCAGATGTAGACACATGGGAAAATATAATAGCTTACTATAAAAAATACATAGTCAAAATGTAAAAATGTACAGTAAGGGTGAAAACACCAGAGTAAACGGAAAATGATATATCAGTCGGGTAAAAAAGTATCAGTTGAAAGTGTATCAATTGAAAGCTCAAATACAAAGAAGAGCCAACATGAAGACCAACTACAAAGCAGAGAATAAAAATCAAAATATCAGAGCATAAAGGCAACACAGACTAATAAACAGGGACAACATATAGCAATTGACCATCTATCTCTATCTTCTTGCATGAAGATATTTATTTTTCCTAGATTACTTCCCAAGATAGTTTGGGATAATTTGTATATTATTTTTGTAAAATATTTCATAATTCAAAGTATTGAGTGTGGATTCCTATAAATTTGTACAGTTGTATTTATCAGAAACCTGAGGGTTATTGTACCAATTTTTCAAGTCAGTAGACTGGACTAAGTAATAAAGAGACTGCATTACAAGATTCATGTGTTGAGCTATTACAATGAAGTATTTTCTTTGTCAAGTTTGTTATTTTCTTATGTATATCACAAACTTAAATGTTATCTAAAGTTGAATGAATTAAATAGAAATTTATTTCAGAATTTGTTTAAGTATAGTCTGTCTTGAACAGTTAATCATTTTTATGTTTTCTTTTGATATCTGGATCTGGGAATCATTAATTGCTCTCCCATCCAGGTTGACCTCTTTCACTTTATTCATAATTTGGACTAAGGAACCCTTAATTTCTCCTTGGATCTGATTGAAAACCACTTCACCATTTAGCCTTGAGATCTGAAGTAACTCAACTACCTTTCCCAGTAGACACTATTTTTAGAACTTGATCTAGTCATGTTTGCTTGACATTTGAACCCGTAGACCAATGGTAAAAGACACCCCTCTGTGCATCTAAGTAAGTGAGCCCACCACCATATCCAAATCAAAACCCAAGCATAATCATAACTAGCCTAAATCAATTAGTTAAACAATGTTAAATCATAAAGAGAGAGCCCTCTCTGAGTATTAGGAAGGCTAGATCCTAATCTCCAAAGTAGGTTTGTGGTTAACTCTATTATTTCTTTCTTTAACAACTCTAAACAAATTTTGGAGTGATAACGACACGTGCAGAATAAAATCTAGGTGGGGGATAAGAACAGTATCAAACTAGAAGGGTAATGGCCTAGGGGAACTACTCTGAGATGGTTAAAACTGGGGGGAAGGGTTTCAAGTGGAAATGGAATAGAAGAGATACCATCAAAAGGACATGGTCCTTCAGAAGTAGTTTGGAAGGTTGGGTTGATTTGGGAGCAACAGGTTGCTAAGGTGTTGACTTTTATGAATGCATACTAGACCATTTTTGGGCGGCACGTGATGCTAGAGCATGCATACACTGGATGAGCTAGGCTCAAAAATAGTACGTGGTAGACCATAATAAGCACCAAGGAAAGTGGAATCTTGGTAGACTCCAATAAAGACATTGGTGAGGGATGAGACAACCTTATTGTTAGTGACTTATGAGATATTGGACTGAGGTGAAGTATGATATTTGGGATCGTAGTACACCAACTAATCGATGGTGATGATATTTCAATTTTGGGGAAATCACATATTACAGTGAACTGCAGATGCAATATCTGACATAGCATAGCTATAACTACGTCGTAAAAGGATGTTGTAATCTAATGGGGAATCAATGAATTCAATATAAATAGAGACAATATTGTCGACAACAATGATTTTATAGTTGCAATATAAGATCAAGGCTTGTGAAGGATGATCATCCTAACCACAGAGAGTGATGGTGGATGGGATAGGTATAGGGAACCAAGTTTCTTCCAAATAATAGAAGCCATCACATAGGTGTAGGTTCCTTCATCTATGGTACACCTATGAACAATGGTGTTTATAATGGAGACTAGCATTTGAAATGTTACAGATGTAGATAGGGGAGGATTTTATGACTTGTCAACATGAAAGACAATCATATAATCGTCTTGGGGATCCATAACACCTAAAGAAGAGAGTAGAGTTTTCTATTGGAATGGGAATGTCTGGTGGACTTCTAGCATTCACATGGCAACATAATATTTTACAAATTCATCTACTAGGCTATAGGTATGGGCAACTTTAGTAGAAGCAGGTTTTCACTGTAATGGACCTTTGGGGATCTTCAGAATAACCTATATCTTAGGTGGAGGTATCTGTAAGGTACCATTGGATGATGAGAGAGGCTCAGTGCAAACTTGGGGTTGGGACTTAGTCATTGACTTAGTGGGTGTATTGTCATATTAGTGCGATCGAGTCTGGAGGTTGACTTGTTCGGTATTGACCTCATCAGAATTCATTATAAGAATATGATAATCATGGTGACCAGATGGTGGAGTTGGAAGAGATACCTAACCTTGTGTAGGCTGAGCAATAAGATATCCTTTGTGAGAAAAAGGATTGGTAAGCATTGTCGTTTGAGATGAAGCAGGAGGCGGAGGCGGAGATATGGGTTGTATTCCTCTAGAAGAAATTCTTTGAGCTTCCCATACTTGATGCATCTGAGGTAAAGGGGGAAATTGATGAGTATAATGGCCATATGCGTTGCAATAATCACAATATTTTTTTGTATGAAGACCTTTGTTTGGCTTGCGTTGTCTACACTGTTGCTAGGTTCTGGGATTAGGTTGGTTTCCCTGACGTGCATTGGGTGGTGGACCCTGGCTACCTTGATTACCTTGAGATTGTGGGTTCTGGTTACCTTTCTCCTTGTTCCTTTTCTTGGGGTTGGGGGAATGGGCCATGCTTTACTGAGCATACACTTGACCTTATGGAGGATGTTGTTGTTGTGGAAGAGGTGGAGCAAGCATGGGGGTCAAGGGGATTGGTGCCGAAGGGGCTGGAGTGTTAGGAAATGCATACAGATAATAAGAAGATGGGGAAATATTGGGATAAGAAGGTGGAGAAATATCTAGCCCTAGCATCTGTTGATGCAGATGGGCATATGCATATGGCGGGATGGGACCTAGATAAGAGTTTCCATGTGAAAGATTAGGGGAGGGATAGGTGTAAGAGGAATTGGTCCCTCCCCGGGGTTGACCATAATTCATCGAAGGAAGAGCATATGGTTGAGGGTGTGAAATTCCTCCAACGATGCCATATATGACACTATATGCCCTTGATGCATTAGCAGCCCTAGACCGAGGCAAATTGGGGATTACAATATTAACATGACCTGACTAGGCATAGATCAAATCAAATTTCAAGGCTACATGGAGCGCATGTTCCTCATACTGGGGGAAGTGTGACGCGACATATTTAGAAATGGGGGCCAAAAGAAATCTATGGAACCAATCCATATAGACATGATCTTTGAATTGAAGAAATTTATATATGATCCTCCTACACCATTCCTGAACATGGTCGGATAGGCGAGTGGCAGAATTTTGATGTAAATAAGTCAATAGTTCGGTACCAGTGTCATAACGAAGAGGTAACTAGAAATAGGAAAGAAAAGATTTCGTAAGAGTCATAAACATGGAATGAGTGGCTCTGGTTTTATTGACATACTACTTAGTAGCAGCTCCAATAAGTGTTCGTTGGTATAGACAAAGAAAGATGGATTACATATTTGCATAATTTTTGAGTCGTCAATGTTTGCATCAATGTTCATCATGCAATCTCATTGTCATCATTCCTCATTCCCATCTATGGAATCTTTGTCGAAAATCTCTTGAAATTTCATATAACGTCTTCCAACACACCCATCATCAATATCATCCTCCAATGGCACTTGATGAGCAGCGAATGGGGCCAACATTGAAATTTCTTCAAACTATTATTGTATGCATCGAAATTTGACATGGTTAGACTAAACACATTCCTTGACAAAATGTGAGGGTTTTAAGACTCAAGGATGCTTGAAATCCTCACATAATCTTTGATATCATCAATTGTTTCATAAACATTCATCATACAATCTCATTATCATCATTCCTCATTCCCATCTATGGAATCTTGGTCAAAACTCTCGTGAAATGTCATGGAATGACTTCCACCACACCCATCACCAATGTCATCCACTGACGTCGTTCGGTGAGAAGTGAATGGGGCCAACATTGAAATTTTGTCAAATTGTTCTTGTATTTGAAGAAATTTGACATAATTAGACTAGGTGCATACATTTCTCATATGAGAGGGTTTTAAGACTCAAGTATGCATGACATCTTTCCATAATCTTTGAGATCATCAATGTTTGCATCAACGTTCATCATGTAGTCTCATTATCATCATTCCTCAATCCCATCTATGGAATATTTATCGAAACTCTCTTGAAATATCATGGAACGTCCTCCAACATGCTCATCCCAAATGTCATCCACCAATGTCACTCGATGAGCAGCGAATGGAGTCAATGTTGAATTTTCTTCAAATTGTTCTTGTATGTGTCAAAATTTGACATGGTTAGACTAGGTGCATGCATTGATGGTATGAGGAGAATCATTCTCATCATCTTACCATAATCATGGTTTTCATATCCATCATGTTTAGCATCTAGTTTATCTTTTTAGATTTTAGTTTGGCTTCATTTTAGGGATTAAGGAAATAAGGGTTAATTACATATGATATATATAGATAAGAGATTATAATTATTGAGGGTGTTACACAAAAATATCGTCACCTTGATTATTTGCAGTCGGTATGGGTCTATCACCACCTATGACAGTTTCCTAAGCAAGTCTCAAACCTCAGCTCTTCAGAACAAGCTTTAGAAATGAGAGAAAGACATCAAAAAAGCAATGTAACTCTGGTTCCGCACTTTCTCTCACTTTTGCCTCCGGGCCCGCACCTTTTGTTCAGGATATCTGCGTACTTATACGCTCTGTATGTAAAGGGGAGGGTGCGTACCCCTGTGAAAGTCAAAATGCGCAATTTTTATCTTAAAAAACTCACTTTGGGTTAATTCTAGATTTTTCTAGAAGGATTTGTTACGTGGATTGTTCGCTCCAAGTGGTTCATGCATCCCATAAGAGGAGGAAATAATCCCTTGTTAAGAGGAGCTATCCCTTTGAAGGAGGATTCTATCCCTTTGAAGGAGGACCTGGTAACTGATCTCCATTGCACTATAAATTGAGGCATTGGGTCAGTGGCTGGAGGGGTTAGAAGCTGAACTTTTGAGGGTAAATGCCAGTGAAATCAAGACTTCTTATTTGAGCTTAAGAGGAGAGATCACATACCTTTTTGGCTTCATTGGGGAGTTAGTGAAGCTTGTCAAAGTAGAGGAGACTTCTTGTTGGACCCTGGGAGGAGCTTGTACAGCGTCAAGGCAAAGGTTGTAAAGTTCTTCTCCTTTTGAATTAATACAATCAAGCTCATTTTTCTCAACAAGTATCTCATGTTATTTGTTTCATGGACTCCTTGACTTTCATGTTAAATATGTTTTATAATACTGGTTATTCAGGTGCTATTTAATCGTTTGCCTTGTTTGTGTTTGCAGGTTTGTGACAAAGGAACTTACTTGGATCAAAGGAGCGAAGGCATCTCCAAACTTGCGTTGGACATGAGGTAGGCCTTAAACACATTTGTTTGCCATTATTTATAAAGCGCATTTAGAGAAAGATAGTGTCTGGTTGGTTTGTTTGTCATTAGGTCTTCATTAGATTCTAGGAAGGTCTATCTTGTCCGCAAGATCGACTCATTCCCCGTGACAAGAGTCAAAGAAAAAGGTATGGTTTTATCAGTTTCAAAAACGAATTTATTTTAGACTATGATAGATTTCTTGGGATATGTGATTCAATATGGATCATATTACATTATGCAACATAGTCTTGATTTCATAGATAAATTTCCAGACAGAATCACTAATAAAACTCAGCTAGAAAGATTCTTGGGTAGTTTGTATTACATCTCCAAAGTTGTCAGACATTGTGCCCAAGATAGAGTCTTATTGAATAAAAGATTGTGAAAACCATCATTACAGATGCCAGTGATACTGGATGGCATGCAATTTTCTGCCAGCATGATCCTAATAAAAAGAAAATGGAATATGAAATTTGCCAGTATGCCTCTGGAATCTGGTCAACTACACAAAAAAATTGGTCCAGCCTAAAGAAAGAACTGAGAGACGTCTACCTTGGCATTGCCAAATTCAAAGATTTTGTGATATATAAACATTTTATAGTCAAAACAGATTTCCAAGCCGTTAATTTTTCTATCCGTAAATGTGACTTTGAAGATGCAACAATGGTTAGATGGATAATGAAAATGGCCCAGTATCATTTTGATGTAGAGTTCATTTCTAGAGTTAATAATTCCTTTGTAGATCTTCTCAGCTGGGAATTTTTACAGAGAAATGATGTAAATAATCTCAAATGTAACGTCATAAGAAGATTAGAAAATGAGATTCACATTGAATGTGTTTATGGTTCTCACACTTTGAGTCTGCATAAACCTCTACTCGATTATCAAGCAGATTGGTTTCCAATGAAGGAAATCAAATATTGGCATGGAACTGGATAGCATTATTTCTAGTGGGATCATCAAATGCAAAGAAATGATGAAGATTTTGAAGCTTTAAGCTTTCTTTAAGATTTGGGAAATCTTGATTTCACATCACATAGAGATGTAGATGAAAATCTAATCTACTGTCAAATCTACATTGATCACTTCCTATTGCCACCCAACCTTCAGAACTCTAAAAATCATGAATGCCAAGAGAAAGCCTGGTATACAGGTATGTGTTTTGAAAATAAAACTAACTCATTTTTCTATAATGTGCAGTTTTCTTTCAGATATCATGGGATGCAAGTTACACAAATCGAAGAATAAGACCCCACACCTGAATGGTTTAAAGAAGGTTGGAACATTTATGGTACCAGTCCTCTATGTTTTCACCCATTCTCTCCCCGGTTATTACAACTTCTTGGATTTACAAAACCATGGACACATCAATCAGTAATTTTATACAAAATGATTTCGGATATCAGCAATATCACCAATTATCACATGCTTGCAACACTCCGCACCAATGGATCCTTTCATTGGTTTATTACACAAAATCTTTTCTTCAGAAGATTAGGGGGAAATATGAATGGCTCTTCACATGACTATGAGTCATTTCATGCCATTACAGATCCAGATTTAAATCCTTTTGGCCCACTATTTTTTCAAGATGAAGTACCAGAATATGCTGAAGTACCAATTTGGGAATGTGAGGAAGAAATTTACTCACAGTATTTTAATAATGACTCCTTGACTAGGTTCAGAGAATTTCATTATTCTCATGAACAACTAGAACATTTTTCCATTTTGTAATGTCTTTCTGTCTGACTTTCGTGGCAGACAGGTTTTTCGTAAGTTTCCTTGAAAAAGAATCTCTTACAGTGTAATCAATCTGACATATATAATTAAATAAATGGGTAAGAATAAATATAAAATATTTTATAATTTAATTACTATAGAGATGTCTGTCGGGTTACCCGGAAGTAGGATTCTCTCATATCTAATGTACGAATAAATATAAAATATTTTTTGATTGAATTATTGTACGGATGTCCTCCAAATTACCCGAAAGCAAGATTCTCTCATATCTGATGTAAGGATTTGATTTTGATGTAAAGTAAGACACTGTGCGGATGTCCTCTGGGTTACCCGAAAGCAGGATTCTGTCATATCTGATGTAAGGATTTGATTTTTATGTAAAGTTAGATTCCCTCATATCCGATATGGAGGTATCACCAAACCTAAAACTGATGGAATCTATAAATAGATGAAGACTAGGGAAGAGAGGCATTCAGGTTTTGAGAAATTTAGAGAGCCTTTCTGCTGGAGAAGTAACTTAGTATTGCTTGAGAAGCAACTTTGTAATACTTGAGTTTTTAAGTTCATTAATAAAGATTAATCAATTTCTATAAATCTATGTCTCCTTTGTAGATTGTTTTGGATTCTATTCTCAAACTTTTATGAGCCTTGTTAAGGTTAAAGAAGTTGCAAAGATGCAGAAGTAGACCATTGGGCCAGAGTTCGTGTTTTGGCATGAGGATATTGTTCAGAAGTATTGTCAGATATTGGAGCGATTAAGCAAACATAGTATTTATTATGAACTAATACTCTTGTTGGCATTCGTATTCAAGTATATTCAAAAACAGATTTGTGATGCTAGATTGCGCACTAGAGGAGTCTCTTCACTCTCTATGATTAAAGTATTAGTCATGGATTTTGTTTATTTCCGCATTTCTGCATTCTCGCTTTCGTTGTGTGCATTTTGTAGTTGGCACATCAATCATGAATCTTATAGAAAAGGATTTTGGATATCAGCAATATCACCAATTATCACATGCTTGCAACACTACGCCAATGGATCTTTTCATTGGTTTATTAGACGAAATATTTTCTTTAGAAGATTCGGGGGAAATATGAATGGCTCTTCACATGACTATGAGTCATTTCATGCCATGACAACTCCATATTTAAATCATTTTGGCCCACTACTTTTTCAGGACGAAGTACCAGAATACGCTGAAGTACCAATTTGGGAATGTGAGGAAGAAATTTACTCACAGTATTTTAATAATGACTCCTTGACTAGGTTCAGAGAACATCATTATTCTCATGAACAACTAGAACATCTTGTCATTTTGTAATGTCTTTCTATCCGACTTTTGTGGCAAATAGGTTTTTTTTAAGGTTCCCTAAAAAAATCTCTTACAGTGTAATCAATCCGACATATATAATTAAATAAAGGGGTAAGAATAAATATAACATCTTTTATGATTGAATTACTGTGCCGATGTCCTCCAAGTTACCCAAAAGTAGGATTCTCTCATATCTGATGTAACAAGAAATATAAAATATTTTATGATTGAATTTCTGTGTGAATGTCCTCTAGGTTACCTGAAAGCAGGATTCTCTCATATCTGATGTAAGGATTTGATTTTGATGTAAAGTTAGATTCTCTCATATCCAATATGGAGGTATCACCAAACCTAGAACTGGGAGGAACTATAAATAGATGAAGACAAGGGAAGAGAGGCATTCAGGTTTTGAGAAATATAAAGAACCTTTCTGCTGGAGAAGTAACTTAGTATTGCTTGAGAAGCAACTTTGTAATACTTGAGTTTTGAAGTTCATCAATAAAGATTCCTCAATTTCTCTAAATCCATGTCTCCTTTGCAGATTGTTTTGGATTCTATTCTCTAACTTGTATGAGCCTTATTAAGGTTGAAGAAGTCGCAAAGATGCAGAAGTAGACCTTTGGGCTAGAGTTGGTGTTTCAGCATGAGGATATTGTTCAAAAGAATTGTCAGATGTTGGAGTGATTAAGCAGACCTGGTATTTATTATGAACTAATACTCTTGTTGGCATTCGCATTCAAATATATTCAAAAATAGATTCATGATATTAGATTGCGTTGTAGAGGAGTCGCTTCCCTCTCTATGACTAAAGTATCAGTCATCGATTTTGTTTATTTCTGCATTTTTGCATTCTCTCTTTCGCTGTGTGCACTTTGTAGTTGGTATAAAATCAAACAAAGCGAAAGGAAGGAAAGGAAGGATCAAGGAAGGAAAAGCTGGATCAAGCAGATTTAGCATAAATACTTGTAGGTAACCCTTTTCATGTGTGATTTCCTAGCTTGGTCAGACATGCATGAATTTTCATGTTGGTGCATCATTCTCTTATTATCGGTGGAATGGTTGTTCTGAATTATGACAGTTGTTTTCATCCTAGCCTTGCCTTTTTCTGGATGCCATGGTTTTGGGATGTTTATTTTAGTTTTTTAGCTTTGGTTTGTTGGATGGATTTCGGAATCTGAGGCAAAGGTGATCCCATGTTTCATTCCCAAAGGCTCGGGAATCCCTTTACCGGTTTTGGTGGGATACATGAAAAATCTTGAGGGAGAAGTCTACGTTTACGACCTAGTGATTTGGGTTGGGATTGCGCTAAAGCCTGAGATTCGAGGAGATAGAAAATTCCTTAAGGATAGCGATGGATTATCGATGGCATTCCATGTTCGTTTTGGTTGTGATCGGAGCACCAATTTTGGTGTGATCAGGGTTTGATGAGGATGGAGGTGGTTTAATCTATGGATTGTCTTGGTTTTTCTTGGATTGGTTGTTCTAAGAGATCCTATGTTCGTGATTGGAATATGGCACAAGGGTGATTGGCTGAAAGAGAGATTTGGTTCAACCATGTCTATGGTCAGGTGGTATGTGGAAGTCCCGAACCTTGTCGGATTTTCATATGAGTAATAAAATATAAGTTCTCTTACTTTTTCACTGATTTATATATCGATACAATGGTTGTATTATCTCTTATATTTACAAGTTTTATACTGGTTATAAGCATGGTTAAATGACTACTTCATGTCATGGTTCTTTCATGTATTTACTTGTAACAGATAAATGGATGGATGCAAGACCTAATTGATGATGTAGTAGTTTAATGGAGAAGGTGATGATACTTCTAGTTATGTTTCATAGGTGGTTTGAGACATTAATGAGTTGTCTTGTATACTAGACCTGTAGGTTGCATTGATACCAAGTGTTTGATGTTAGTCCCACTTTGGGATTCTCAAGCCTAGTCCTCAAGTTGATTTTGATTTAACAACATTGTTATCACGTCCTTATTGAATTCTGAAGGATGTAGCAAGCTATGGGAAGATGGTGGTATTTTGGGCTAGAAAGGTGGCTTAAATCCTAAGGTCGCTAGCACATAACTTGCAATTTCGGTCCACAGTCATTGGAAGGTAGGCCTATGAGAGCGACTTTATGTTGTTGGTCATTAGATTCAACATAACAGGACAATGACTATGGCCTAAGAGATCCAGAAAAATAGTGGGAAGCAAGGACAAGTTGCCTAGGTGATTGACTTATCTCTTGAGGGTTTTGTTGATGATGTTGGATGACTGCGTGTGATGTTCTGTCGATTCCAGTTCCTTAAGGTCACATAGGAGGTCAAATATGATCATAGTAACCTATCGTCTCATTTTTACCTCAGTCCGCATGGTTACTTTGGGTAGACTTGGGATGGGGTATTAGAGGCACCCTCCTCCATAACCTTTTCAGTAGTCTTTGCTCCTCCCCAGCTGTTGCACCTACTTCTCACCTCTTGAGAGATTTTTCTTGTTCTTTCCACCTTGAGGACTTTCTCTGTCCCCTTTTAAGATGCAGCCCTAATGTTGTAAAATATTTCTTCCAGTCTTAGAGAACACTATTGGTTCTCTTCTCAAATATTATCACACTTAACTATAATGTTGATACCAATTTTGTATCAAATAAAATTTCAAGGAACATATTTACCTCCTTTAGTGTTGGTGTATTTTCCTCTACCTAGATGTACTCTACTCCCAAATCCCTTATATTCTACAATGATAATTCTTCTTCAGTTTTCTGCATTCCTATATCCCCTTCAAGTGCAATTCATTTTTCCTCTACTGCCATGGGACACTTCACTATATAGATCCATTCCTTCAATCTTGCTTCTATAAAATAAAGAATCTATAGGTTTTAACCCTGTACAGAAATTACCTGCATACGAATTCTAAAACAAAGAAAATAAACAATGCGAGAGCATAACACAAAAAACACATATGCATAGAGATTTTCCCCTGGATCCCCAGACCGGGAATACCAACTTGATTTTTCATTATGTTCCTTTTAATGTTACAATACATATTTATACATGCCGAAGCATCCAATACCATGGACCGAAAACCATCGCGTCCAAAAACATGTGCGAAAATCATGCACAAAACCATAGGTGGGTCCGCCCAACCTAAAGTGGGGTTATGGGTACCCCTCAAACCCCCTGTTAACTATGTGGAAAGAATATAACACAACCCAACAATCTCCCACTTGTTGTTTTCTTTCCACAGGGGGCCACAGGAGAGCTTAGTCATTTTTCCAGCCCTTAAACACTCATTTTTTCTCTACACCAAGAGAACTTCTTAGAGCTAACATATTTTGTCAATGCATCTGCAATATTCTTCAAAGTGTCCACCTTTACCAGCAACACCTTTTTGTCTTCTATCATATCCCTCACAAAGTGATACTGAACATCAATGTGCTTTGTCTTTGAATGATAAGCAAGGTTCTTTGCCAAGAAAATTGCACCTTGGCTGTCACAGTCTATCCTTATAGCTCCCTGTACTAACCCCATACTTGAACACAATCTCTGCAACCAAACTGCTTCCTTGCTTGCATGAGTGGCTGCAATGTATTCTGCCTCTGTAGTTGATAGTGCCACTACAGATTGTTTCTTACTCATCCAACTGACTGCACCTCCAAATAGGTTAAACACATACCCACTTGTAGATCTTCTCTGATCCAGATCTCCAGCCCAGTCTGCATCAACAAAGCCATGAATATCAAACACTCTGTCCAATCCTGGTCTTCCTTGGTAGCAAAACCATAATCACTAGTGCCACGCAAATACCTGAAAACCCGCTTCACTGCTGTCCAGTGCTCCTTCCCTGGTTTTGACATAAACCTGCTCAATACTCCCACTGCATGTGCAATGTCTGGTCTACTACAGACCATGGCGTACATCAAGCTAC
>APFE030509169.1:0-27978 GCA_000404065.3 Pinus taeda | reverse complement strand
AGGTTAATAATGATCATATGTTTAATGTTTGGATGTGTAGGTTCAATGCGGTTCGTTTCATTTCAAAATTTTCATAGATATTAGGTTTCGATTACCCGATTTTGAACTCATCATGCTAGTACACATAGTAATTTTTTTGAAAAATATATTCTACAAATCTGATCCTTCTTGGCCAATATATAACTTATTTTACATGCGGTTACTTAATACCTTCGATCATGGAACTATGAAAGGTGCAAAGAAAACTCAAGAGCTTGTCAATTTCATTACCAAACACTATTATTTATACATGCATAAGCCGAAGAATCAATAGTAATCTCTGTAGACTAAAATTCATATCTTACTGACTCCTACCGACTAGTGGTTCCCTGTCGACTTACATTGAACTTGTCGTCACATGAACATGATTTTTCGTCACATGAATAGTCACGAAAGGTGTCGTGGTTAATATTATAATACCTCCCCTTAATCATGACCTATACTTTAAATTTCCTGCTAGTCTCAGTCTCAGCTAGGCTTACAAACATTACTTGAATATTTCATTTTTACCTTCTTTGCTACAATATAATGATGCAACATTTTCTAGATTTTTGTTATGCAACTAGCATAACAATTTTTTATACTTATTAGCTTGCTTGAGGGGCATTTATTTGTATGGTTGTAGCCATATAAATACCCAGTCACCTACATCAAAACTTCTTCCGCTGTGATGTTGATCTACTTGTTGTTTCATTCTATTTTGTGCCAAAGTAAGGTTATCCTTTAAGAGTTGGAGAACTTATTGTCGATGCTCGATGTGATATTCCACTTCTTGAACCTTATAATTTTCTCGTAAATATGATGTGATGGATGGTGGATGATATCCATAAAGTGCCATAAATGGTGTCATTTTTGCTGCAGTATGGAAGGAAGTCTTATACCACCATTCAGCTAGAGGCAACCACTTGACCCACTGTTTATGTTTATTAGATAGAAAGCAACAAATATATCCTTCCAAAAAATTGTTCATTATCTCATTTTTCGCATCAGATTGAGGATGATATGATGAGCTATGAGCTAACTGATTTTACCTAGACAAGAAAATAATTTTGTCCAAAATTTTCCAGTGAAAATGGGATCTCTGTCGCTTACAATAATATTTGGGTTTCCATGTAGCTTTTGATTTTTTTCCATAAATGCAATAGCAACTGTATTAGCTTTAAAGGGATGGGATAACGCATAAAAGTATGCATACTTGGTAAGTCTATCAACTACCACCATGATGACACTCTTTCCTTCAGAGTTGGGTAAACTTGTGATAAAATCCATTGAAACCTCTTCCCAATGTTGACTTGGAATGGATAAAGGTTGTAATAGCCTTGGGGTCTTAATTATTTCAACTTTATTTTGTTGGAAAACTAAACATTCTGCCACAAACTTTTGAATATTAGATTCAAGGCCATTGAAAAAAAATTCCTTCTTAATCCTGTGGTAAGTTTTTAAAAATATCGAGTGGCCTCCTAAGGGAGAGGTGTGTAATTCCATAAAATATATTGTTTGATTTGGGAATTCTTATAGAGGTATAAGCAATCTTTGTACCATAATGAATCCTTTTTACAGCGAAATGTATCAAATGTATTGGCGTCTTGTTGTAACTATTAAATGAGGGCCACACTTCTTCAACATTGTTCCATTCATCCCTTGCTTCGTTTATCCAATCTGGTTGGATAATAGAAATGGTGCAAAGAAATTCTTCCACATCCTCATCCGTTGTTGAGAGTGTATCTGCAACAACATTTTGCTTCCCTTTTTTGTAGATGGTTTCAAAGTCATAACCCAACATCTTTGTGACCCATTTTTGCTGCTCTTGTAAAGATAATCTTTGTTATAAAAATTATTTAAGACTATCATGATTTGTTTTTACTTTGAAGTGTCTTCCCATTAGGTAAGGTCATCATTTCTTAAGTGCATAAAGTATTGCAAACATTTCCTTCTCCTAAGTAGCTTTGTGTAAATACTTTCCTTTGATTGGATAAATTTCGAAAGCAATAGGTCTTTCTTCTTGCACTAGAATAGCACCAATTCCATTTCCTGAGGCATCACATTCCACAATAAAGTTTTTTTTGAAGTTTGGTGTAGATATGACCAGTGCTTGCCACATTGCCTCTTTAAGATGTTCAAAGGCTTTCGTTGCTTCTAGAGTCTAATAAAATGCATCTTTCTTCAGTAATGTTGTTAGAGGTGCTACTATTCTCCCATAATTCTTAAAAAACTTGCGAAAATACCTTGTCAACTTGAGAAATCCTCACAGATGCTTTATGGATGTGGGGATTTATCATTCCTTAATGGTTTTAATTTTTCTAGGGTCTACATTAACACCTTCATGATATGTAATATGACCCAAATATTCCACCTATTGTACTCCAAAGAAACATTTGGAGGTTTTTGCATATAATTGTTTCTCCTTCAATAGCTTGAGCACTCTAGGAACATGTTGAACATGATCCTTACAAGAATTTCTGTAGATTAGTATATCATCAAAAAGTACTAACACAAATTGTCTAAGGGTGGGTTTGAAAATGGAATTCATCAAACCTTGAAATGTAGAAGGTGCATTGGTAAGACCAAAAGGCATGACCAAAAATTTATAATGACCCTCATGAGTTCTAAATTTTGTTTTCTAAATGTCTTTAGTCTTCATTCTAATTTGATGATATCCTAAACGAAGGTCCAACTTGGTCAAATAATCCAGACACATGTGCCATGATCCATCCTTCTTGTGCACCAATACTAATGGAGCAGAGAAATAACTTTGACAAGGTTGAATTATACCAACCTCTAACATTTATGCAACCATACATTCAATTTCAGTCTTTTGAGCATAGGGATATCTATAAGGCTTGATTTTTGGAGGAACATTTCCTGGAATAAAATGAATATCATGATCATGATCATGAATAGGTGGGAGGCCTTTGGGAGTCTCAAATAACTTGCAATGATTGTCCAAGAATTTTTGGAGATCTGAAGAAATAGATGATTTCAATGTGGGAACCTCTAGCAAACATAATTATGCAATTACTCCACGTTGTTATTTTTTGACAAGCTGTGTCAAGTCATTAGATCTTATTATCTTTCCTGGTTTCCCTGCGATACCCCTTAATTCAACTTCCTTTCCTTCTGAATTTTTTTTCAAGAAAGTTATTGAAAATTAAAGCTATCCCACCCAAAGACTGTAGCCATTGGACTCCTAGTACAACATCAGTACCACCCATTGCAATGGAAATCATTGGACTATTCAACACATATTCTCCCATGAATAGCTTGATATTATGGCACTTTCCAGAGAAATTTACGGTTCTTACATTGGCAACCATTACTTGACACTCCGGTGATGGATATAGGAAGAAATTCAGTTCCTTCACTATCTTAAAATGAATAAAGTTATGGGCATTGCTCGAATTATCAACACTATTACCTTTTTATTCTTGATATGTCCTTCTATATTGATAGTTTGAGGAGTCATTATTCCAACCAATGCATTACAAGATATGGTCAGATTCATTTCTTCTTTCTCTAGTCTTTTCTCCTTGCATGTATCCTCTTCTTTTGATGTTTTTTGTTCCTTTTATTCTTCCTCTTCAAAATCTATGTAAAATATTTTCTTCTCAGCACACTTATGACCTTTACTATATTTTCTATCACAATTGTAAAAACTCCCTTTTGTTATTTTTTCTTCCAAATGTTGTGGTGTCAAGCTTGTAGGCTGTGGAAGGCTAGGGGAAACAATGCTTCCATCATTATAGTTGTAATTGTTAGGATTCCTTGTTGCCATAATTTTGCATTCAATTTTTCTTGCCAACCTGAATGCCTTCTCTAATGAATAAAGTTCCCAAATGTGAACCTCATGTTGGATGTTATCCTTTAATGTCCCTATAAACACATCAGTCCTATGCTCCTTTGGAATATCTTTTACCCTTATATTCAATTTTTGGAGGCCCTCAATGTGCTCCAACATTGAATGTTTTTGTTTGAGATTATCAATTGGCTAAAATAGGTGTTGCTTTTTGTATCCTCATAATGTGCTGTCATTTATTCTATGAAAATTGCCCAAGTGACAATTTGTTTACAAGAAAAAAGTCATCGATGCCATACAAACTAATTGGGTTCCAAATATAAAGTTTCAATGCACACCTTTTTTGTGTTTTACACATTATGGATATTGAAATATTTCTCCATCTCTAGTATCCATGTTATAGGATCCTTTCCTTCAAACATCCTCATATTGATCTTTGGAACATGATGGGTCTTCAATCTAGTGTTAGAGTCTTAGGAAATCATGATTAACATTTCTTTTGTTCTCATCATGAGCTTCCTTTAGTACCCTTTCACCATTAATAAGCATTTTTTGTAGCAACTTTGTGAAATCTATCCTCAAATATTCCATGTTGCCTTTAAGTTTTTCTTCTATGCCATCCATCTTAGCTTCCATGCCATCCATCTTGCTTCCACTCCATCCATCTTAACTTCCATGCCATTCACCTTAGCTTCCATGCCATTCTTTAAACCATACATCTTAGCTTCCACCATTTCTTTAAACCATCCATCTTAACTTTTGTTAGTTTTTGTGAGAGTGAAATTTATTGCACCTGGTCTTGTAATTTTGATATATCATGTTGCATTTTTTCCTCTTCTTTGTGAGTCATGTTAGAGATTTAAGGTTGCTTACTATGTGTTTCCATTTTATTTTTTTGGGGCATCAATTAATGGTAATTATTCTTCACTATTTCCTTTGAATTCCTTCAAACTATTTTCTCAAACCAAACTTGTGCAAAATTAAAAAAAAAGAAAAGACTACACGCCTTTTTTGGCTTTGTAGGAGCTCAATATTGAATTAGTTGCATCTTTGTAATTGAAGATCTCCAAGGTCTAAAATTCTATCTTGTGGTTTCCCTCTAAGTCCTCATTAAAACTGTGGAAGTACAAACAATATTGGATTCTATAAGAAAGAGTTATTCCAAATCTACCACGATGACTTGATTATATAATGGTTTAGTAGATCGAGCTTGTATGAAGTTCCATGCGTCACTTTTTCAACCTTCGGACCTGAAACTAATTCATAGAAATATTCGTTGTGTCCTCTTTCTATAACTTTTTACGAAATTTATATTTGATGCTCAGAGAGAAAGTTATGACGATTTTTCCTAGGTCACATGTTTGAGATATAATTTGGCATCCTGTAAAAGCCCAACATTTCTTGGATCCTATCTCTGAAAATATAGTGAGACAAGATTTGCAATTCATAGACAAGGTTCATCAATATTGTCGCTCAAATGGGTTTTAATTTTAGCTTCTAAAATGTCATAGAAAAAACGTTATAGTGGAACTTCCACAATGATTTGTTTGAAGCACCAAAACCCTAGAATCTAATGCTCTGATACCAATTGTTATCCAACAAACTCACAAAATAGAAGAAAAGATAGAGAAACGACATCAAATTAGCCTTTTCAAGGGGGAAACCTCATTTACATTACACAAATGAACAATTATTTGATGATACAATTGACAAGGCCTCGTTTATATATATATATGAGTCCAAGGGGTCACAATATAGTCAAAGCCGACATAACAATAATAATGTAAGGCAACAACAATAAAAATAGTGGGCTTCTATGGGGCACAATAATAACAAAATGGGGATAAGTTGGCCACAACAATAACAACAAGGGGCTACAATGACAATAATAATAAGATAATACACTAGAATTATAGGGACCTAACAATTTTGTTGCTCCAAACTTCTTTCTTCTTCTTCTTACTCTACATCATTAACACTGGATATTTCTCCTTGTTACAACTTAGATGATGCGAATTCATTTCAACTCCTTTTTGAACATTTTCAATTCCATCATTGAGAGTTTGTAATAATTTTTCAATTGAAATTACAATTAAGTTCTCTCCTACTTTTCTTGTTGCTTCTTCCTGGAAACTACCGATACATGCACACTGGTAAACATTCATGAGATTCGCTAAATCATAATTTGAGTTCTTTTCATCATCATATTTTATTCTTGCTGCAAATTCATCTTTATCAAAAGCAACCTTTGGAGGTAATGATTCTACTTCAAAGAGGTTATTCACTTTCTTCAATTCATCAGTTGTTATTGAGTCATCAACTTTTATCTCTATAATATCTACATATTTCTATAGATGTTCATCATCGTGAGCTTCTCACTATGTGCCATTTCAAGAAAATCTAAAAATAGTTTTTCATTATGTATTTCACCAAATTCATGAAAAATACTAGACACAATTTTTTCATCTAGAAATGATATAATGAGAAGAAATGTCACTACACATCTACTCTTATCATGGGGATTTATGGAAGTTTCTTCAACAAATTTCCATAAATTTATTGAACTCAGTAGTCCCTACATTTTAATTTGCCAAAGTTTAAAATTTTTACCTGATAATGATGGCAGCACTGACATTAATCGCTTCAATATTGTACTAGTTTCTTCAAATTCTTCATTTATCGGGTCCAATTATGCATTTTGATCCTCAAGTATGAATTCTTCTACTAGAAACATTTCATATTTTTCTACGACTTTTTCTCTTCGATTCTTTCTCATTAATTGTTTTAGTTCTCTTTGAAACCTTTTAATTTCCTTTGTTGAGCGATGCCAAGCACCCATGACTATCTTGAATGGTATCGGGCCCAATAAGATCGATATCTAAACGCCACATAGAACAGCTCAAATGTGACACCCAATAGTGAATCTTCCAATTGTCTTCAACTATGGCCAACGGTTTGACTTACCTCAGGAAGCCCACAACAAACAATTTTCTTCAATCTTCCTCCTCTCACAGCCTCTCAGAAAAACACAACTTGTACCACGTATTAGTGCCTATCTCACCATCACATCTCTCTACATAGTTGGCAACTCCTATATTCACTTGTACACAACTCCCAAAACGCATGACTCTTTACACAGTTTTTGTCACAACCTTGTAGTCACTCCTCAAGCTTCCTTGGCCACTGCATGCAACTTTGCAAACTCCAAAATCCTTCTTGTAATATTTGTTTTTGGAGCAAGATCCATAGAAGCACAACTTCTCCAACTCTGCAAACTCCAAAATCCTTCTTGTAATATATGTTTCTCGAGCATGATCCATAGAAGCACGACTTCTCCGTCGGGCTCAACTTTAGCTTCTGAGAAAAACTTACTTAAAAAAGAATACACCAAGACACATCCACTTTCATATTGCAGAGGAAATCTGGCACTAAATGCGTAGCGTGAAGTGTACCAATTTTACACTCGGTAGAAAAATTTTAACACTATTGGAGATTAAATTCTCTACTCTTCCAGCCAATGTGTTGAATACTAATTCATACCTTATCCTTTCTCTGAGTTAATGAGATTCGGATTACCAACTGATCAATCTCTCTAAACATTCAATTATTAAGACTAACAACCAATTCCTATCGTAGATCAACCTTCCACGCTCACTGCACCTCGTTTCTTGACCCATACAAAGAGAGCTTTGATACAAAGGAGACTCTCTTATGGTCTTTCACACCATAGATGCTAGTCGCTCACTGCACTAGGCCGAACCCTCGCCCACCACCTCTGAAATTTAGTCTGACAACCACATGCAACACCACAGGTGGATGAATGCACATTTAATATACTTGGATACCTCCACTCTCACCTCAATCAAACCAGGGTGGAGCACCTATCCCCTTATCCTCTACATACAATAGGTTTAACAACACCTCTATGCAGTGTTCTCCTCTAGACAATGTTCATCACAATAACTCAATGGTTCCTCCTCACCACTCAATTGCACTTCAGCAGAACAATTCACTTGACACCAACATTAGACAACGCTCAGATCTATAGCCTCATTATCCAATATCTCCAACACGGAGCATACACAAGTCACTCAAATTTTACATAGGATCGTTGGCTTCACAGTGATTGACGACTCTCCTCATACAACGTCACAACTCCTCAACGCTACTCCCGATAAAATGACTGCACCTGTCGAAATACTATGCTGAAACCCTCAGCTCTGATACCATGTTAGAGGTGCAAACACAACTCAAGATCTCGTAAATTTAATTACGAAACACTATTATTTCTATATGCATGCCGAAGAATTAATAGTGAGCTCCGCTGACTAAAATTCATATCTTACCAACCCCCTGCCAACTTTTGATTCCTAACGACTGCCATTGAACTCGGCATCATATGAACAGGGTTTGTCGTCACATGAATAGTCCCGGATAATGTTTTGATTAATATTATAACAATATAGTATGAAACTTATCCTTATTTTCAAATATATAACTTATCCTAGACGTGGTTAGTTAATACCTTCGAGCATGGGACTAAAAAATGCATCTAACTAGCATTAAAAATTATTTTATATTTGTTATTATTTGTTTGGAGATTAACATGTTGTAGATATGTAGAATTAAAAATTATTTGATCTTTTGCTAATATTTGCTTGGAGATTAAAAAATTCCCATAGATATCATAGTCTAGCAGATGATAATAGCTATTGTAATACATGCATTTGAGAATGGTCGGTTTCCATATCATGCTACATCATCGGTTGAAAATCCATTGTGTTACTCACTTGGAAGGAATGTGTTATATAAGTATTTTATGCCTCTTGCATAGGCAACCATGGAAACCTAATTCACATGAAAGTGCTGCATTTTATAAAAAGCATGAGAAATTTTTTTCCATATATGCTCAACTACAAAGAACCTCTCCCACCATCTTGTGTGATAACTTGTTTTCATTTCCATATTTGTATTTACAATGTGTAAAAACTTTTCGAATTGTGATTATATATTTAGAAATCAATTAGAGCTGTTTTTAAATCACATTCTTGATGTAAGGGACTAAATTGTATATTTGTAAATATAATTAAAAAAACAAAAAAAAGCAAAAGCAGACAATCATTTGTCCCATGTTTAAAAACGATATCAATTTATTGCCCCATATTTGTCTTTATTATAATTATTTTAATATTTTTATTTTTTATACCTTTGATATCGTAGATGTTATTTTGTTAGATTGTTTTTAGTTAGTTATCCACAACATTCAAAATACTCCTCCATATCATCAACAAAATTATATTCAAATTATAAATTTACAAAAAAAATGCCTATGTATTTGTAGACTTGTATAAATGATGATATTATTCTACTTTTATATTAGTGATGGTGCCAATCATTTAACAAATTTAAAGACTTATTTTTTCAATTATAAATGTACTCAATATCAATGTTATGTTATTTGCATTTATTTGCATTTAAAAAAGACATGGAATTCTTGCCAAGTGATATTTTTATTAAGAATATTCTCATTGGTTATATATACGTTTTAAAGATTATATTTTTAAAAGGACTATGACTATGTTTTTCATAACCAGAATTATATAACAAGAATCTATTATCCTCTTTGCGGGTAAAGTGCAAGAAATGTTGACAAGGGAAGAGCTATGAATTAAGGTTTCTGAAAACCTAACGAGGAGATATGGAGAACGTTTTTATGAATGAAAACCGCCTATTTTTATTCCTATCCTACCAAATAATTTAATTTATTATTATTCTTATTAGTCCCTGCCCCTTCCGGGCTGCAGGGACTATAGTAATCGATTCGATTACATAGCATTAGTTCGGCGTGATAATCAACAACCATATTTTACATTAAGTTTACATTAAGACAAAGTTTCTTAACAGGACACAGAAACCAATACCATATTTTATAGTTTCTTATCTTTTTAACGAATCAAAATGATCTTCATCTTATTTGGCCTCAAAACGAGGTATACATGTTGAAAAGTTAGGATAAATTGGCAGAAGTAGCGGTCATTAGAACAATTTCACGGATGCATGAACTAATGCTATGTTTGTATTAGCATTAATCTGCAAACATTTAATGTTAACAAAACTTATGGCGTATCATTAAAATTCATATTACAATCCCTGCCGTGTCAAAATTGGCCTCCGTGTCAAGCAATCCCTGCAGTGCCGTGTCAAAACTGTAATTTGCATGAGAACAACGGACTTGACCGACTTGACTTGCCTGCCTTAAAATGAAAATGAAAGCAAAGCATCTTGCTTGTGTTAACATTTTTGGTCTCTGAGATCTCTGTCTGTTTTTTAATTTACTAGATCTGGGCAGCCAGTTAGCTGTCTGTTGCTTCCGATCTTATGCTAGTTGGCCTCAGGGATCGCCATTACCCTAACGCGATTCCGGGTTCGATTCCCCTGCTCGTGAAGTTTCTCCCAATTCAGTACTGTTCCAAAAAAGGCAGGTTACATTAAATTGGGGGAAATCGGCGAAAGGGCAGGTATGAAAGTGAGTTAAATTTTTTACTCTTCGTTCAAAAATGAAATCTTACTTCTCCAAAAAATCATTTGTTAACTAGAACTTATAATAACTATATTATTGAACAAAAACTTGAAAGCCTTACCCGCATCTCTTAACTGAATGGGTTCGAGAAGCCAGCACTTTCTGTTTGTTGCAGGGCGCTACCTGTCACAATCCCGAGCACAGTAAGCGGCCATTTTGTTCATGAACAACTTGTGTGTCAGGGATCGCCATTACCCTAACGCGATTCCGGGTTCGATTCCCCTGCTCGTGAAGTTTCTCCCAATTCAGTACTGTTCCAAAAAAGGCAGGTTACATTAAATTGGGGGAAATCGGCGAAAGGGCAGGTATGAAAGTGAGTTAAATTTTTTACTCTTAGTTCAAAAATGAAATCTTACTTCCCCAAAAAAATCATTTGTTAACTAGAACTTATAATACTATATTATTGAACAAAAACTTGAAAGCCTTACCCGCATCTCTTAACTGAATGGGTTCGAGAAGCCAGCACTTTCTGTTTGTTGCAGGGCGCTACCTGTCACAATCCCGAGCACAGTAAGCGGCCATTTTGTTTATGAACAACTTGTGTGAAAGAGCATATTTCAAAAATTCAATGGAATTGTAAATATGGGTTAATAATATATATGCAGTTTTATTGGAATTGTAAATATGGGTTAATAATATCTACACAATTTATATATGTAAATAAAAGTAATATTACTTATCATTTTACATTTTACTACCCAGAATATCATCCCAAAAATCAGTGTTTGTCAAAATTAAAGGACGCAGTCGTCGAATGATTGCTTTATTTTTTCACTGACGCCCAAGCCCTCTTTTAGCTTTGCATTCACATTTGCTTCTCTCTTTATCAGGGTTTTTAAACAGTCAGGTGTTCCAGCAGCCAACGTCGACATCTGCTTCAGGATACTCCAAAGTGCATTCAAAGTCTCTGCTGAGACCAGATACGGTGAACCCCATTTTTTTCACATACAGAATGAGTCAAAAGTATTCTATATGTTTGATGCTAAACTGTTTCCATTAATATCTTACATTTGTTAAAGCCATCTTCTCAGACTAAAGTTTAAGAAAACTTGACCAAATAAAAAAGCAACACAGGACCAAAACCAATACCAGAAACGAACAAAACTAAACCGAACCACAGACATACCATGAGCGATGCCAGAATCGCTGATTTGGACTTTGGTAGTGCCAGGGTTGTTTGGGCACTTCGACATCGCAGGCATTCTATGGATCATGTCCTCCTTCGGAATCATTACAGATTCAGAGTTCAACTAATTTGGTTCCTGGCTGCCACAGAGAATGAGTCCCTCACCTCCCTGCTGCCTCAGAGCATTGATCTGCTGTTTCAGGTTTCGCTGCTGCCTGAGAGCATTGATCTGCTGTTTCAGGAGAGCATTGATCTGCTGTTTCAGGTTTAGCTATGACGCCTGCGTTACCCGCATATGTTTTACACAGGCCAACACATGTACACATGGCTTGCATGCGATGCACGTGGTAAGGCAAAAAGAAAGTGGCCAGTAGGAAACCATTATAAGGCTCTGGGTAAAGTTACATATTAGATGCGTTACATATTAGGTATCGACCATGCCCTTTGATGTCATTTAAACTTGGCTATGTTGAGATGTCCAGTGACGTGTTACTGATATTTTGTCCCACCTGTTGATTGTTTTAACCTATGCCATGGTAATTGGCTTTTCATTCAGGATTGTCGTTCGCACGGTTTACTTCCAAACTTAAAAACTTTTTCACATGTAACATTCGGTGTCATCTCATCATTAGCATACAAATATCAGACTTAGAACGGTCACTGAAAATTTTTATAGTCAATATTCCAAGATAAGACATTAAGATTATAATATAAAAAGTTTTATGCATGTAACTTTCTATATCGTCACAGTAGCATATAAATTTCATACTTTCTAAGTTCACTAGCCAACATTGCACGATGACTGATTTAAAACCAACTTCGAGATTATTACAAATACTATGTTACATAAAATATATTTCTAAAATTATAATCAATACAATTTATTTTATTTGGAAAAGCCTCTATTTACAATAAATTAAATACAAAGGAGAAGACGAGATTATACGGTTGAAATTTCTATTCTACTGTTTTAATATTCATATCACATCAATATTCATATCAGGATAACATTGATTTTTCTTTACATATGCCTTCCTCGACGTCACTATATACACAGTTTAGTAGTGCAGGTACTAATATTCTGGGCCCCTGATTTAGTGGCTGCTTATTGGCCATCAATTTTAATAAATCTTCTGAGTACGTCATATATGTTTATATTAAATAGTCAATAGACAGGGCAAACTCACAACTGATATATTCTGAGGCGAATATGGCCACAGCGCATCTGTTTTCTATTCAGAAAAGAGATCACAGCTCCTATTTGATAAGTCAGTTTGTGGTACGAGCATCATCTTCTTAACATACACAACTAGATGATAGGGGCTGTTCAACGCCACTTCGCCCACTTGGTTTTTTTCGTTATATATTGCTCGCTTTTAGGGCTCGACGTGCAGGCGTAGGCTTAATTCGCAGCATCTTGGACCTTATATAAGTGAAAGCATCCGAGCCAGCTAAAGCAGATTCAGTTCCAAAAGATGGCGATTGCTCATGGCAAGATAGCGATTGGCGATTGCTCATGGCAAGATAGCGATTGCTTAGTAACAGAAACTATGAGCTTCGCAAAGAAATTAGCCTACTATGGACAGGGCAGGGACTAGCTGCCCCGCAGCCATCCTTGTTTATTTATTAAATTATATAATATTTTAATTTGAAATTTAATTTAATATATTTTTTTAATTTTTTATTAATTTAATATTTAATATTCTATGAAATCAAAATATTCTTTTTGTTAAATTTTTTCTAGTTATTTTATTATATTATTTATTTTTTATTTTAAATTTTTTATTTAATTTTATTAATATATTTTTTTTCAATATTTTATTATATATTTATTTATGAATTTATTGAAATAATATTGAATTTTTTATTATTTAATAATATATTTAAAAAAAACGAGTTTATATTTTTGGGTTTGTGATAAAGATTTTCTTAACATGTAAATTAATCACGGTTAATTATAGTCAACCATGGTCTAACATTAGATTGTGAGAAATATTGTCTCAATATGAAAATATATCATGGTCAACCATGGTCCAACATCACATTATGACTAAGAATTTTCTAATATGAAAATCAACCATGGTTCGTCATTGAATCGTGACCAATATTTTCTCTATATGAAAATGAATGATGCTCAAGCATGGTCAACCATGGTCAAATATTACATTGTGACAAAGCTTATGTCAATATGAAAATGAATCATGGTTAACCATGTTTATTTTAAGGTTTAAAATATTTATCTTAGTGTTTATATACATTGGGATTATAATATTAATCCCTTTGCTTTACTATTATTCCCGCGGGTTTATAATCCCTTGGGTTTCTAACATTAATCCTTTGGGTTTATTATACCATTGGGTTTATAATATCAATCCCTTTGTTTTATTAATCTTAGGGTTCATTTTCGTAGGGTATAATATTATTCATAGGGTTTATAATATTAACCCATGGGTTTAATATAAATTTCTTGGGTTTATAACCATCGTCAACTATGGTCCATTGTGACATTGTTTCAAATATTTTCTCAATTTGAAAATGAACCATGGTCCAACGTCGCATTGTCAACCATCGTTAACCATTGTCTCAATATAAAAATGAACCATGGTTAACCATGTTTATGTTATGGTTTAAAACATTTATCTTAGGGTTTATATACCTTGTGTTTATAAGCATTTTCAACCATTGTCAAACATTGTCAACCATCATCAACCATGGTCTAATGACACATTGTGACAAACATTATCTCAATATGAAAATTAACAGTTATCAACCATGATCCAATGTTGCATTCTCACAAAGATTGCCTCAATATGAAAATCAACAATGCTAAGCCATGGTCAACCATGTGTATTTAAGGGTTTATAGTATTTTTTCTTAGGGTTTATATATATAAGGTTTATAATATTAATCCCTTGGGTTTAGGTTTAATGTTGTTCCTTTGGGTTTATAATCCCTTGGGTTTATTATTCCTTTGGGTTTATATTATGAATCCATTGAGTTTATTAATATAAGGGTTGATTTTCCTATGGCTAATATTATTCATAGGGTTTATAATTTCAATCCTTGGGACTAATATAAACCCCCTGAATTTATAAGCATGTTCAACCATGGTCCAACGTCACATTGTGACGATGATTTTCTCAATATGAAAATCAACCATCGTCCATCACCACATTGTGACAAACATTTAATCTAACTGCAAATTAATTATTCTCAACCATAGTGAATTATGGTCCAACGTTGCATTGTGACAAAGATTGCATCAATATGAAAATGAATCATGGTCAACCATGGCTAACCATGTTTATTTTAGGGTTTAAAATATCTATCTTAGGGTTTATATACCTTCGGTTTATAATATTAATCTCATGGGTTTAACATTACTCCTTTGGGTTTATAATCTCTTGGGTTTATTATACCCTTTGGTTTATAATATCAATCTCTTAGGTTTATTAATCTTAGGGTTAATTTTCCTAGGGTATAATATTATTCATAGAATTTATAATATAATCCTCGGGTTTAATATAAATCCCTTGGGTTTATAATCATTGACCACCATGGTCCAACGTAACATTGTCACAAAGGTTTTCTCAATATGAAAATCAACCATGGTCCAACATCACAATGTGACAAATATTGTCTCTATATAAAAATCAATTGTGGTCAACCATGGTCTAATGTGACACTGCAACAAAGACTTTCTCAATATGACAATCAACCGATGTTGAACATCACATTGTGACAAAGATTGTCTCCTTATAAAATTAAACCACGGACAGACATGGTCCATTGTCGCATTATGACCAAGATTGTCTTAATTTGAAAATCAACCATGGTCAACCATGTTCAAACATCACATTGTGACAAAGATTGTCTCAACCTGAAAATCAACCATGGTTTACCATTATCGCCCATCATCAACCATGGTTTCCATATGAAAATGAATCATGGTCAACCATGTTTATTATAGGGTTTAAAATATCTATCTTAGGGGTTATATATTATAGGGTTTAAAATATCTATCTTAGGGGTTATATACCTTGGTTTTATAATATTTTTCAACCATGGTCAAATGTTATCAAAACATCATCAACCATGGTCAACCATGGTCTAATGTCATATTATGACAAATATGGTCTCAATATGAAAATTAACAATGGTCAATCATGGTCTAATGTCCCATTGTGACAAAGATTGTTTGAATATGAAAATCAACCATGGTAAACCATGGCCAACCATGTTTATTTTAGGAGTTTATAGCATTTATCTTAAGGTTTATATACCTTGGGTTTTTAATATTAATCTCTTGTTTTTAATATTATTTCCTTGGGTTTATAACCCCTCAAGTTTTTGGTATTTATTTATTTGGTTTATTATTCCCTTGGGTTTATAATATCAATATGTTGGGTTTGCTAATATAAGGGTTCATATTCTTAGGCTGTAACATTATACATAACATTTATAATTTTAATCCTTAGGTTTAACATATATTCCTTAGTTTTATAATCATGGTCATCCATGGTATACCATGGTCCAATGCCACATTGTGCCAAATATTTTCTCAATATGAAAATCAACCATGGTTCATCATTGCATTGTGACAAATATTTTCTTTATATGAAAATCGAAGATGCTCAATTACGGTCGACCATGGTCCACCGTGGCATTGTGACAAATATTTTGTCAATATGAGAATGAACCATGATCAACCATGTTTATTTTAGGGTATAAAATATTTATCTTAGGGCTTATAGTATTAATCTATTGGATTTAATATTACTCCCTTGGGTCTATAATCCCTTAAGTTTTCAATATTAATCTCTTAGATTTCTTATTATGTTTTGTTTATAATATTCATCCCTTGGGTTTACTAATCTAAGTGTTCATTTTCCTAGGGTATAATATTATTCATGGGGTTTATAATATTAATCCTTGGGTTTAATATAAATCCTTTCAATTAATATTCATGGCCAACCATGGTCCAACGTGACATTGTGACAAATATTTAATCCATATGAAAATAAACCATGGTCCAATGCCGCATTGTGACAAAGATTGTCTACATATGATTATTTAATATTTTAATATTTGAAAATATTTAATATTTAATATAAAACAATTAATACTTAAAATATTATTTAAATATCTTAGTATTATTAATAATTTAGTATTTAATATTTAGTATTATTATTAAATAAATTTTTATTTAATAATTGTTTATTGTTTTGATTATTTATGACTGGACCTAAATATTACTTTTTATTTTAAATATTCCTTTCTTAAAATTTTACTTTTGATTAATTATTTTCCTTAATTCTATATTTAAGAGCTATATTATAAAATTATTTCTTTATATTGAAATAATATTTATTAATAAATAATATTCATTTAGCCAATCCATGATGGAGGCGCCTTAATTTCTAGATAAGTGGTGGAGGAGGTGATGGCAGAGCCTGTCCAACCTCCACGTGTGCCCCAACCCCATGTTTAATAGAAATGATAGCAAAGGTGAGTGTGCAAGGTTGCCACCCACGACAATGGATAATAAATCTCGTCCTTGGAGTTGGTTACACATTGCTTCGTTGTGGTGGTAGATGGTAGTGTTGTGCAGTGTGGTAAGGGTTGTGGAGCTCCTACATGCCTCACCAAGGTCTAGGACTTGGGGAGAGGCAGAGAAACTAGAAATTGGTGCATAGTGCAGGGTGTGTTGGTAGCACTGGATGATCATTGGGACCCTCAAACGTCCAGGAAGAATGAATTGGTTGGCCTTCTCCTTGACCAAGTTTGTTTACGTTACACAGTGCATGGGAGAGGAGAAGAGCGAGGTCTAACAAGCCTTAGCCAAGAAGAAGTGAATAATCCTCTTCTGGTTTGTGAGCAGTGGGGAGCTTGTTCGTGAGACTAGCAGTTTGGGACTGATAGGCACTTGCAACAAGACGTTGGTTTGACACGGCCCCCTTGAGGAATTACAATTGGGAAGTGATCAGCTAGATGTAGAAGATAAGAAAAGGAAAGTGTAAAAGAGGTGGTGGGTTGTCGCCTTTAGCTTTCAAAGACTTGTGTTGAGGAATCCTTGTCCTGATTTGCCTCGGTATGGAGAGTTGATTACGATGATGACCGGAGTAGGATAACCACTGAGTTCTCTTTGTGGGCAGTGGTAGAAGTGACATTGATTTCTATGGTTGTGTGGGGTTGGGAGAGTGATTGTGTGTGCCACCCTTTCAAGCGTTTTGGCTATGCTAGGATGCCTCACCACCAAGGGAGACCATGCCATGGATGTGGAAATTCATGACAAGCAGATCAACCGAAGTGTGAAAATGATGCCTTCTTAGGTTCATCGGGTAGTCGTGAGACAGAGGAGAGATTTATGGCTTCCCAGGGCATATGGTTTCCCTAGCAACGCTGGAGTCTATCGCTACTCAAATATGGAACATTCAAGCGAACATGGACAACCTCATGAACCAAAGGTATGATGATTGTAATGAACTGGTAGCTTTCATCAATGACATTCAATTTTGCCAAAGTCAAATCATGGAACAATTAGATAATCTGTGATGTCAGCAAAGTCACACCAATGAGCACCTTCACTGTCTAGAAGCGAGGGTGGAGCATATTGATTTTCATATGCAGGAATATGCTGGCTATTTCATAGGTCCCCTAGTAATCCCGCTAACCTCCTCCATAATATGCTACTTTATTTCTCTTTTTGTTTACATTATGTATGTCATGTCTCCTAGGTAGCTGAAAATTAATGGATGAATCTGGTAGCTCATGTTATTCTCCAGGGCCCAATATCAATAGGTTTGGTCAGACTGAGAGAAAGGGACCTGGTGAGATGCATTTTGTAGTCTGCACTTTAATGTTAATATAATGATTGAACTATGACTCACAATATATATATATATATTTATATATATATCTATATATATATATATATATATAATATATATATATATATATATATATATATATATATAGATAGAGAGAGAGAGAGAGAGAGAGAGAGAGAGAGAGAGAGAGTGTCTTGTTTTTGTTTCTCATGTTTTCATTTCTCTTCATTTGGAGATTTCGAATATGATTTTTGCTCCTCTTTGGTCCCGCATCGAGGCATGCTCTACACTAAAATTGATTTGAATGGAAGATATATGGAAATTTAAGAAATCTAAAAAGTGCCTCAATCTCTTAGAAAAATATTTCTCGCAAGGTATTGACACTCATCGTTTTCGTGATTCTTCCTCGAGCAAAGTCATTGCTAATCAGGTCTTTTCTCTCAGATCTTGGTTTCATTTTATCTCTCCCCCTTCCGCTATTGATGGTGATAAAGCTACACCTGTTGAAAATAATAATAATAATAATAATAATAACAACAATAACAATAACAATAATAATAATGGAATTATTAATAATAATTATTATAATGAAGTTAATAATAATAATAGTAGTAGTAGTAATAAGGGAGTTAATTATTATATCTTTAATTCAAATAGTAATAATATTAGGAATAGTGTTACAACTTTATATTTGAATAAAATTGTTAGTTCTAATTTTCTTCCTTCATCTCGCAATAAGGTTGTTAATTTCTTTAGTTTTTCTTTTGACCGTTGAGTCTTTAGTCTTTTAGAGAAGGGTTTGAATTTTTCCCTTTCTCCTAGAAAGATCTTGGTCAATGATATCATCTGTGACATCAAATATGGTATTAGAAACTTATCGGAAGGTGCTAAGGATATGATGAGACAAGACTGTGTGGCTGTCCTTAGAAAGGAAAGGCCCCCCAAGAAGAACATTAGTAATCTTGAAATTGATGCTCTAGAATCCTTAAACAGTAACATGGATATTCTTGTTCTCAAAGCTGACAAGGGTGGTGTTGTAGTTATTCTTGATAAAAAGGATTAGAAGAGGAGAATGTTGGATCATCTCTCGAATAGTGGGAGCTACATGAAACTTAGTAAGTACCCCTTGAAGAAGATTTCCAAAAGTGTGTCTCTTGTTATTAATACCAGTAGCTCGGTCAACTCATTCAGTCATAAGCTCTTTGAGAGGAGCCCTCTTACCCCCAGAATCTATGGACTTCCTAAGATCCATAAGGAAGCGGCCCCTTTGAGACCAATTGTCAACACGATAGGAGGGCCGACTTATCTTCTTGATAAATATTTAGCAATGAAGCTTAAGCCCCTTGTAGGTAATACATATTCCTTTGTCAAGGAGGCAAATTTGTTTGTTAATGAGTTGAAGGATTTCAGGCTTGATCTCGATGACTAGCATGTGAGTTTTGATGTGGTTTCCCTCTACACTAATATCCCTATCATCGAGGCCATCGAGGGCACCGAGCATACTACAGATCCTGATACTCCTAAGTTAGTTGATATTTGTCTGATGAGCCTCTGTATTGCAACAAGAATGTTGCAACTCCCAAGGTTATCGAATTTAATTATCAACCAAGGGTTCATAAAAAATTAAGAGGTATCAACACTATATGTGCAGCATACAATGTGTCCTTACTTTTATTTCATGATGTAATGGAGTGCATGTACTGAAGTCAAATCCTAAACTAATTGCAAAAAATGAAATGTTTGAAATGGCACCTTAATCTACTGTAAGAAAGAAAGTACAAGGAAAGAAACCTATTCTAATTGGATAAAGATCATGAACTAAATGGAAAAGAACCCTAGCTTAACCTTATTTATTACATGTGATGATTTAAACTAGCTAAGCAAGAAATATGATGTAGGCATTTCTTTATAAATGCAAATGATAATCTTTCCATGATCTTTGGCAGCGGAGATAGTTGTTGAGCAAGAGGGGTACAATGATTTTGATGGCTTGGAGGTCAATTAGGGCCCTAATCCCAGCTTCAGTGATGATTTTTCTCAATTTGGGCTAAAAAAAGGCCGCTACAGGATTTCCTACAAGATGTACTAGTTCTCCTACAGGATCCCCTAGTTTTCCCACACGATCCCCTGTTTTACTGCAGATTGTTAGAAATTTACTATGCGAAATTATAATTCATCGAAAGACAAAGAAAATCAAATCCAAATTGGATGGGAAGAATTTGGTTACTGACTAGAATGGCTTAGGTGTCCATTCCAAGTGAAATCACTCAAAAAGACCTCTATTAACCCATGCTAAAAAATAGCAAAAAATTAGTGGTCTAAAATCTAGAGATTCGAGAACTAGTGGGCTAGTAAATCCATCAAATGCCTAACCTAATTAAGTGAAAATTCAATGGGTAATTTTTGTTATTAGATGATTTTTTATTTTATTTTATTTTATTATTATTATTATTATTATTATTTATTTATTTTATTTTATTTTTTTATCTAATGCAAGTAGAATCAACTCGATTGAAGCTCATTAGCTTTCTCTAAAAAATAGTAGACATTTATTGTTCTTTGCCACAAAGGAGTTCCAGAAATCTGGATTTGGGAATAAGAAGTCTAATCCAAGTAGCTCAATGATTAATATGACCTCCTCAATCTTTTCCAAGGATGAAACTATGATTTCGATCTGTAAAAGAACTTACATCAACCATTTAACCCAATCCTACAACAAGAAATCATTAATACTAAATTCAAAAATAGAAAGAAATAAAAACGAGAGATGCATGTGAGTAAGAAGTGAAAAGAAGAAAAGAAAATGATACAAAAGGGATCTGAGGCTCCTAGGATGACGAAGCCCAAGGAAAATCAGATACCTATGTCAGAGAAAAATATTTAGAAGCTGAACATGACACCAATCTTCATTATTTTCATCAATACAATTACATCACTGCAAGAAAATACAATGGAGCTGCAAAAATATGAGTTCTCTCCACAAGAACACTAATGAAAATCTCTCCCTAGAGGAAAATTAGACTTAGTACTTATACAAAATTATTAGAAAACATTCCTCGTGAAAGGAGGAAGCTTTCCCCACCAAAATTCCTTGATTAGTGTATCTAGTTCCCAATACTAGGAATCTGCCTTAAATGGCAGACAACACATTCCTAGATTTTCTCAGTCATTGGGGTTCCACAATCTGTCCCATAATTCCATAATATATTGTTGATTTATTATTTAAAGTGATCCTCTTGTAGTAGGAAGAAAGTCCCTAAATTGTCTCCTCCTCTAAATCTTCATAATTAGTCTAATTTTCTCATTATATACTACAAAAATAAATATTATTAGGCACAAATATGCAATTATTCACAAACCTTCCTAATGAATATATTAAAGGTAAAAATACGCTATCTAATGCAAAAATAGATGTTTAATATGTTGAAGGATGGCTAGATGAGCCTTAATTTATGCTTAATTTAGAGGCATGGGCCTTAATTTATGTCTAATTTAGAGGTCCATCACTATCTTACCTCTACATTCTTTTATTTTAATGTGGAATTCTATGAACAAACTTGTGGTGTCGCCATGGGTTCCCTCCTCTCCCTTGTGGTGGGTAATCCATTCATGGAGTATTTTGAATCAAGGGCATTTGCCTCTCCTCGTCTTCTGCCTAGGATGTGGAATAGGTTTATGGATGACACTTGTGCCATTTGGTCCCATGGCAAGCAAGAGTTGGATCCTTTTCTCCTTCATCTTAGTACTCAGTCTAATTCCATAAAGTTCACCATGGAATTTGAAAGTAATAATAGCCTACATGTCCTTGACGTCCTCCTCTCAAGGAATGAAGATGGATATTTTTCTCATTGAGTCTTTTGAAAGAAAACTCACACAGATCAATATCTTCATGCTAATTCTCATCATTTCTCAGCTTAAAAGCTTGACGTTTTCAACATTTTAGGGAGTAGAGATTTAAGGGTTTCTCATGATAACCTTCTCAATGAGGAGAAAGTAGACCTCTTGAGTGTTTTCTTGAAAAATGCGTATAGTAGATACCAATGTACTAAGGCTTTCCTCAAAGATGAAAATGGTCCTGAGACTAAGAAATAAACCAAGGGTCATTTTTTTGGGGTTCATCTCCCTTTTATCCATGGAACTATGGACAATATTGCAAGGATCCTTCAACCTTTAGGCCTCCAAATACCATCTAAAGCTCCCTAAGATCTGTTAAAGATTGTTTGGAACCCAAAAATATGAAAGGTGTTTATGTTATCACTTGCTCTTGTGGGAATCCCTACATTGGTGAGACTGGTCACTCGATCAATCAAAGGATTCATGAGCATGCAG
The DNA here is from genome assembly GCA_000404065.3 of Pinus taeda. NCBI lineage: Eukaryota > Viridiplantae > Streptophyta > Pinopsida > Pinales > Pinaceae > Pinus > Pinus taeda. The sequence goes on along the minus strand of APFE030509169.1, from coordinate 5,281 downwards.
TTGACATCAAGCATGGTAGGACCTGCTCTTCTGCTCTGGCAGAACATGTAGAAAAATCTAGGCATCAGATCTGTATTGAGGAAGCCCATGTCATTGCCAGGGTTAGTCCTTTCCATCATCGTAAGTTCACGGAGGCCTTGAAAACTAAAAAAAAAGTACAATACATTAAACAAAGATGATGGTTGGAATATTAGCAGAAGATGGGTCCCTATACTATCCTCGTTTGTTTCTGTTTGTATATTATTTTGTTTTTTAGGGTTTCACATTTTTATTTATGAATTTTCTGTTTTTATATATGTATTTTCATTTATTGTTAATATTTTTTTGATATGTTTTCTCACCTTTAACACACACACACACACATTCCTTACCTTTTACTACATTGTTTTAATTTTAGTCTCATTTAATTATTATTTTTGTTGAATCATCTTGACTCATTAATCACATCTTGATTCCTCTATATATAATTTTTTAATAATTTATAAATGATAATATTATTATTCTTAAGTTAAAAATAATAATATTTTCCCTCCTTTTTGATTTTTTGGTTTTAATTTTAGTCTCCTTTATTATTATTTTTTTGGATGGATCTTTGCTCATTGATCAGGTCTTACTCCTATTATTTTTGTTGATTTACTTTACTATGTTCCTTGTATTTGGTTGACTTGGATTTTTTGTTTTCTTATTAATTTTAGTTTTTTCGGATCCTTCTTATTATATTATTATCTTATTATTTTACAACTTATATTATTTATTATTATTTCTTAAGCTATTCGTTATATTAGCCATTATAGGAATATTATTTTATCTTAAAATCATTATTAAAATATTATTTTTTATAAACTAACCATTATATGATATTTTGGTCTCTACAATGCCCTCTATTTAAGCTTGTGCCATGATCTACATCTTCATCTAGTCCGGATGATGAACCACACTAGCTGATTAAAAACGTGTTGACAAAATTTTCTCTTATGCGATTTCAATCGAAAAGATTCTTCTTAGTCAAATCTAATTGTTATATTATAATGGTTAAAGAAATTTCTCTTCATCTGTTTAACTTGATGCCAAGATCTGATTCTTCATCGAATCATGTCAATGAACCACAATGGATGGTTCAAAACACGTCAACAAAGCTTTGGTGATGTGATTTTTACCAAAAGTTTTCTTGTTTTTCATTAATATTTGGTATTAATATTTATATAAAAGTATTAGTATAAAATATTACAATATTCAATATTAGAATATTTCGTGAAAAAATTAAAATATTTGATATTTAAATGTTATTTAAAACATCTTTTTTTGTAATCTTGGTAGACTTTCTAATTTCAGTTTTACATGTCCTTATTCACCCCGCTAAGGAGGAGGATAGCACCAGACTCAACGCAAGACTCTGGTTGATGAGACTTCATTCATGACCATTGCTACTTTAGCTACCCTATGGGAAAATTGTATTTAATATATTAATATTATTATAATTTTAATATTTAATTTTTATTATTATTTTTGATTATATTATTTATTTTAAATTTATTATTACTTATTATTTAATAATAATAATAATAATATTTATTATATATATTTTATTATTATTATTATTTTAATGATTATAATAATTTTTAGTTGATTATTATTAAGAATAAAATGATTATATTAGTTCAAGATTATGGTAAATCATGGTTAATCATGGTCAACTATTCTCCAATGTTCAATCATGGTGAATCATGGTCAACCATGGTCCAACATCTCTTTGTCACAAAGATTGTCTTCATATGAAAGTGAACCATGGTCAACTATGGTTCAATGTTGGATTGTGGCAAAGATTGTCTCAATATGAAAATCTGCCATGGTAAACCTTTGTCAACCATGTTTATTTTAGGGTTTTTAATGTTTATCGTTTACATAATATGGGTTTATAATATTAGTCCTAGTAAACCTTGTTCAACCATGTTTAGTTTAGGATTTATAATATTTATCTTAGGGTTTACATATAGTGGGTTTATAATATTAATCTCTATAAACCTTGGTCAACCATGTTTATTTTAGTATTTAAACTATTTATCTTAGGGTTTACATACCATGGGTTTATAATATTTAACCTGGTAAACCTTGGTCAACCATGTTTATTTTAGGGATTAGCGTTTATACTATTTATTTTAGGGTTTACATATCTTTGGTTTATAATATTAATCCTTTGAATTTAATATTATTCATTTAGTACAAATATTATTCTCTTGAGTTTATTAATTATTGGTTGTAAATTAATAAATTAATTATTATAAAAATGAATTTAATAATTTAATATTTTAAATTATTTTATTTACATTTCATTTATCATTATTAGAATAATTTAATAAATAAATATTAATGGATTATAATAACCATTTAATTAATACCAATATCTTAAATATAATAATTAATTTAGTTATGATATTTATCGATGACCATTAATATTTAATGTGAATATGGTTAGTTAATAATATTATATATTAGAGAAATATAAACTTTGGGAATTAGGATGGTGATTTTATTTGTGTTTTTGAATAAGTTTATATAATTATATGGGGAAAGTACATTTCTTTCTTTAAGATTAATAAGAATAAACTGATTCAAATTGAAAATTAAATAGATAAAATAATTTAAAGCAACTTAATGTAATTTATTATTATTTATTATTATTTTAATTTAAACGATTCAACAGAATTTACCATTTAAAAACATTAATTAATACAATTTAAAAATAATATATTTTAATATAATGGTTTTGTTTTTAGGGTGGTGGTGCTTTCTTTTGGTTTGACAGAGCATTTTTTATAAAAAAATTAAATATGAATAACTCGGATTTACACTAAATTCTATTTTTTTAATCCTACCAATATATCAACAAATTCCAACAACCATATAAGTTTTCTCCGTAACATCAAAACCTATAAGGCAAGTAGTTTAGTAACGGACCTCGGTGCCATGATGGAACATCACGCAATAATAATAAGAACAACAGCGCAGATAGGCATATATATTTCAACTAGATGTAGGTTTGTCAATTTTTTATTTTTCGCCTAAGGCGTTCACCATGTCGACCTCTGGTAAAAGTGGCGACACTCATTTTTTTTTAATCGACGATCTACCTTAATTTTCAAGGAATATGCTCATCAGATTCTTCGTTTGAGTTGCAGATCGACGGTTCAGGCGTTAGAGAGCGTGAAGCGACAGAAAAGTATTTAATCCACCGAGAAAAATTTTTGGGGACGGGTTGCGTGGTGAATTTTGTTGCGTTTGGAATTGAATCGTTGTATGATCTGGAAGCGATGAGCCAAGGTTTGGAGGTCATGAATCAGGCGAGCGAGGAAAAGCAAGAGGCCATAGGAGAGACATTAGCAGGTGCGTTTGGAATTGAATCGTGCATATGATCTTTAAGCGATGAGTCAAGGTGAGAAGCCCATAAATCAGGCAAGAGAGGAAAAACAAGAGTTTGATGACCACATGCATGGGATTTAGTTTTCCAGCTCTGCCAAAGGAGTCTGGTTCGAACACAACAGGAGACGGGCCAAAACCCTTGATTCTCAAACCCGGAATCTGTTTAGCGAGGGTAAGAAGGAAGACAAGCCCGCGGCTCGTAATAATGACAAATCCACGGACTGTAATTCAAGATTTAATGAAAATATAAGTGGTCCTATCATTAAATACCAGGGGTTCTAATGAAGGCTTGAATGCAATTAAGGCGAAGGCTGGATATCCCACATGAAATAGAGCGCGCTCTTTACCGTTGAGTTGGTATTTTTTTTTATTTTTTGACCCTGGATTGAGTAGTGGAACCCGGCATTTAGGGTTTTAAGAGCTTTAACAAGGTTTTTACATAATAACTCGCACAAATTTATGTATCAATTGTTGCTTTTAGGCTACAATTGTGTGAGATTTTAGGTCCTCTTTTGGTTATTTTTGTGACGGTCATGCAATGGGCCCTCTAGGTATTTGTCTGTTTGGTCTATGAGATTTCGTTATAGAAGGGTGGTTTTTTTGGTTGACACTCCTGGTAAGTGAACTGTAGCATTATTGAAATCCATGTTTTTACCATTGGCATTACACCTTATCACTTGTAGGATTCGAACTGTGGTGAAATCCACCTACAGACAGTTCTAAATTTATCACAACCTGATAGTAGTTAAACATCGAGAGCATACAAACATGGGCATTACAACCACTAGTTGATTTGTAAAGATTTTGAATGTTATCGATATTATAAGAATATGGTGTTTTATCAACAACAATAATCAGGGTGGGTAATGGACCATTCCATTTTTTCTTTCTTTCTTGATTACCTACGACCAATGAAACGTGTTTTCTGCATAGAGGACAACCTTTAAAGCACATCCATGACCCAATATTATATTTGTAGGAATCTCTGGTTGACAACTAAACTTGTATCTTTCCAATTTCGTCTGTGAATTGCGTGAGATTCATTGCGCAGTGAACTATTGTAATTGATTTCAACACACAAGGAGTAACAGAGGTGCCGGTGGAGTCTAAAGGACAATTCGAGGGAGAAACCTGTGCTTTGTGGTTGTCCTTGTAGTTTTGGAACCCATGACCTTAACATCTAGATTATGCCTACACCACCTATTTGCGCAGGGTATGGCTTTGCGTGAACCTTGTGTACATGGAATAAAATATATAATGTTGTTCTATGCGGTGTGAACTAAGTCTTGCGTGAGTCGACATCTCCACCACATAATTGAAGGAAAAAGAAATACGCTGTCCAGTTGTGTGTCGCGGCAGCCACCAACAGTAAGAAATGAATGTCGTGCAGAAATCACACCCTAATCTAAATTTTTTAAATTTTGTCTGAAACACTTGTTATAATCATATAATTCATAAATACTTGTTACAATCATACGGTTTAGTTGTGTAAGAAATTCAGGTCTCTCATGGTGGTGGTTTCTAAGATAAGGTGTTTCGGGGTATTTTTAAAGATAAGGAATGTATATGTAATCTAAAATATTTTTGAAATAAAGAATGGATATGTCATTTGGCTCGAATTGGAATTAACCTGACATGAAATACATAATATAATTATGAGAGAACAACGTTATAGAGAAACTGAAGAGGACAGAAGCAACAAGTACTGTAGAGTGTCGCATGCTGATAAGGTATACAAGTAGAGCTTGAATTTATCGAACTCCATTTTTGTAATGACTAAATCGGCTGGAGAAGAGATTGTATACAAGTAGAACTTGAATTTATCGAACTCCATTTTTGTAATGACTAAATCGGCTGGAGAAGA
>APFE030509164.1:30566-47682 GCA_000404065.3 Pinus taeda | reverse complement strand
AGTCTGTCAACTACCACCATGATGACACTCTTTCCCTCAAACTTGGGTAAACCTGTGATAAAATCCATTGAAACCTCCGCCCAACGTTGGCTTGGAATGGATAAAGGTTTTAATAGACCCAGTGTCTTAATTGTTTCAACTTTATTTTGCTGGCAAACTAAACATTCCACCACAAACTTTTGAATACCTGATTTAAGGCCCTCCCAAAAAAATTCCTTCTTAACCCTGTGGTAACTTTTTAAAAATCCCGAGTGCCCTCCTAAGGGAGAAGTGTGCAATTCCATAAGAATCTTTTGCTTTCGCTGGGAATTCTTACAGAGGTATAAGCGATCTTTGTACCATAATGAATCATTTTGCCAACTAAATGTATCTGACGTACTAGAATCTTGTTGTAACTTTCGAATAAGTGCCATACTTCTTCGTCCTTCTTCCATTCATCCCTTGCTTCATTTATCCAATCTGGTTGGATAATAGAAAATGCACACAACAATGCTTCCACATCCTCATCCTTTCTTGAGAGTGCATCTGCCACCACATTTTGATTCCCTTTTTTGTAGATTATTTCAAAGTCATAACCAAACATCTTTGTGACCCACTTTTGTTGCTCTTCAGAGGATAATCTTTGTTCTAAAAAGTATTTAAGGCCATCATGATCTGTTTTTACCTTGAAGTGTCTTCCCATTAGGTAGGGCCGCCATTTCTTAAGTGCATGGAGTATTGCCAACATTTCCTTCTCATAAATAGCTTTGTGTAAAAAATTTCCCTTGATTAGATAACTTTCAAAAGAAATGGGTCTTTCATCTTACATTAAAACAACACTAATTCCATTTCCTGGAGCATCACATTCCACAATAAAGGTTTTTGTGAAGTTGTAGCTAAGACCGGTGCTTGGCACATTGCCTCTTTAAGATGTTTGAAGGCCTTTGTTGCTTCTGGAGTCAATGAAAATGCATCTTTCTTCAATAATGTTGTTAGAGGTGCTGCTATTCTCCCATAATTCTTAACAAACTTGTGATAATACGCTGTCAACCCGAGAAATCCTCGCAAATGCTTTATGGATGTGGGGATTTTCCATTCCTTAATGTTTTTAATTTTGCTAGGGTCTACCTTAACTCCTTCATGAGATACAATATGGCCCAGATATTCCACCTCTTGTACTCCAAAGAAACATTTGGATCTTTTTGCATATAATTGTTTCTCCTCCAATAGTTGTAGCACCCTGTCAACATGTTCAACATGATCCTTCCAAGACTTGCTGTAGATTAGTATATCATCAAAGAATACTAACACAAATTTTCTAAGGAATGGTTTGAAAATTGAATTCATCAAACCTTGAAATGTTGAGGGTGCATTGGTAAGGCCAAAAGGCATGACCAAAAATTCATAATGACCCTCATGAGTTCTAAATGCTGTTTTTGGAATGTCTTCAATCTTCATTCTAATTTGATGATATCCTAAATGAAGATCCAACTTGGTGAAGTAATTGATCCATGCAATTCATCCAGTAATTCATCAATGACAGGAATGGGAAACTTATCTTTAATAGTGAGCTTGTTGAGCTCCCTATAATCCGGACACATGCGCCATGATCCATCCTTCTTGTGCACCGATACTACTGGAGTAGAGAAAGAACTTTGACTCGGTTGAATTATACCAGCCTCTAGCATTTTTGCAACCATACGTTCAATTTCACTCTTTTGGGCATAGGTATATCTGTACGGCCTGATGTTTGGAGGAAAACTTCTTGGAATCAGTTGAATAGCATGATCATGATCACGAATAGGTGGGAGACCTTTGGGAGTCTCAAATACCTTGGAATGATTGTCCAAGACTTTTTGGAGATCTGGAGAAATAGATGATTCCAATATGGGAACATCTAGCAAACATAATTGTGAAATTACACCTCTTTGTTCCTTTTTTAGAAGCTTTGTCATACCATTAGAGATGATTATCTTTCCCGATTTCCCTGCAATACCCCTTAATTCCACTTCCTTTCCTTCCACAAAAAATTTCATGAAAAGTTATTGAAAATTAAAAGCTATTGTACCCAAGGATTGTAGCCATTGCACTCCTAGTACAACATCAACACCTCCCATTGGAATGGAAAGCATTAGGCTAGTCAATACATATTCTCCCATGGATAGCTTGATATTATCGCACTTTCCAGAGCAATTTATCGTTCCTCCATTTACAACCATCACTTAACACTCTGGTGCTGGATATAGGAAGAAATTCAATTCTTTTGCTACCTTACAATGAATAAAATTGTGGGTACTTCCTGAATCAATCAACACTATTACCTTTTTCTTCTTGATTTGTCCTTCTATCTTAATGGTTTGAGGAGTGGTAATTCCCGCCAATGCATTACAAGATATGGTTGGATTCATTTCTTCTTTATCTAGGCTTTGTTCCTGGAGTATATCCTTTTCTTTTGACCTTTCTTGCTATTTTTCTTCTTCCTCTTCACAATCTATGTAGAATAATTTTCTTCTCAGCACACTTATGACCTTTAGTGTATTTTCTATCACAACTGTAACAAAGCCCTTTTGCTCTTTTTTCTTTCAGTTGTTGTGGTGTCAACCTTATAGGTTGTGGAAGACTAGGGGCAACAACACTTCCATCTTTATAGTTGTGAGTGGTATGCTTCCCGGTTGCCATAATTTTACTTTCCATTTTTCTGGCTAACCTGAATGCCTTCTCTAATGAATCAAGTTTCCAAAGGCGAACATCATGTTGGATATTATCCTTTAAAGTCCTTATGAACACATCAATCCTATGCTCCTCTAGAATATTTTTTACCCTTATGTTCAATTTTTGGAACTCCTCAATGTGCTCCATTATTGAACCCTTTTGTTTGAGACTTATCAATTGGCTAAAAAAAGTCTTGCTTTTTGTATCCTCATAATGTGCTGTTAATTCTTCTGTAAAAATTACCCAAGTGATAATTTGTTTACGAGAGAAAATCCATTGATACCATACAAACTGATTTGGTTCCAAATATAAAGTTGCAATTCGTACCTTTTGTGTGTTTTGCACATTATTGAGATCGAAAAAATGCTCCATTTGTAATATCCATGTTGTGGGATCCTTGCCATCAAACTTCCTCATATCGATTTTTGGAATATGGTGGGACTTTGATCCAATATTAGGGTCTATGGAATCATGATTGACATTTCTTTTGTTCTCATCATGAGTTTCATTTACTACCCTTTCACCATTAGTGACCATTCCTTGTAGCAACTTATTCATATTTATCTTCAATTCTTCCATGTCTGTCTTCAAATCTGTCTTCCAATCGTCCATCTTAGCTTCCATGACATTCATCTTATCTTCCACACCCTTTATCTTAGATTCCATGCCATTTATCTTAGCTTCTGTTAGCTTTTGTGAGCGTGATATTTGTTGCACTTGTTCTTGTAATTTTGATATATCATGTAGCATTTCTTCCTCTTCTTCATGAGTCATGCTAGGGCTTTCAAGTTCCTTACTAGGTGTTTGCATTTTCTTTCCTTGGGGCATCCGTTACCGATAATAATGTTCTACTATGCCCTTTGAATTCCTTCAAAATAAATTTTCAAACCAATCTTAAGAAAAAATTTAAAAGAATCTACACAGCTTTTTTCACTTTGTAGGAGCTCGATATCTCTGATGTATCTATGTAATTTCAAATCATCAAGTTCTAAAATTGCAACCTGCAGTAGCCCTCTGTGTCCTCTTTCGAATGCCGCCAATCTGATCCAAATTGGATTCTCCAAGGAAGAGTTATGCAAAATCTTCCACAGTGACCTGATTATAGACTAGTTCAGTAGAACGAACTTGTACGACGTGCCACGAGTCACTGTTTCGACCTTTGGCTCTAAAAAATATATACAAGAAACTATAATCCATCCTCTTTTTGTACCTTCTTATGAAATTTCAATCAGATGCTCAGAGAGAAAGTTATGACGATTTTCCCCAAGTCACCTGTTTGGAATGAAATTTAGGAGTCTGCAAGAAGACCAACTTCCTCAGATCCTATCTCCGCAAATGTAGCACGGACAGCTCTGAAATTCGGACTCGAGATTCAGCGCGATTTCTTCTCAAATGGTTTTTTTTTTTAAGCTTCTAAAACATCGCAGAAAAAAGTTATAGCGAAAATGCCACGATGACCTGTTTGGAGCAACGAAACCTTATAATCCAAAGCTCTGATACCAAATGTTATGAAACTAGCTCAAGAAAAGATAGAAAAGATAAATCAACGCCTTAGAATTCATCCTCTTCGGGCAACCTCCTTTACATTACATAAATGAACAATTATGGGATGATTCAAATGAAAAAACCTCCTTTCTACATGTAGGAGTCTAAGGAGTCACAATATAACCCAGCCAACCTAACAATAATAATATAAAGCCACAAAAATAACAATAGAGGGATTCTATGGGGCACAGTAATAACAATATGGGGATAATATGAGCACAACAATATTAATAAGGGGTACAACTACAATAGTAATGGGGTAATCACTAGTATTATAGGGACCCAACACTACTTTTGATTCCTCAATTCAAATTGATCTTTTTCCTTTATCTAAATATTCAATCAAAGTAGATGGATAAACACAATTATGCACAATGTTTGTATTGTACTTCTAGATTCTAACTTCGATGAAATTTCTAGCTTCACCGGCATGAGGTTTCCCACATGAGCACATGTAGTTTCCTTTCTAATTAGTGGCATCCTTAACATATTAGTTATTGTTAAGTTTTAGATGAAGATTGTGTGGAAGGAGAGGCTCCCAAGGAAAATTTGAGGGATAAATTTCTCCTTGTGGCTAAATTTTCATATCATTTTCCAAACAAAAAAAATTACTAATTTCCAAATTTCCAAAAATAATTTACCCAAATTATATAAAATGAATTTGTTTTACTATAAAAATAGTCAAAATTTTCTAGAAACTATATAACAAAAAAAATAAATGTTTTAGAAAATATATCACCAAACAATTTATAGATAACATTTTAAAAATTATTAAGAATGGTCAAAATTTCTACACTTTAGCATAAGTATAGATCCTTAAGTTTTTCCGGGAAATAATAGATTCACAACATGTACATGATAAAGTATTGTTGAAAATATAACATCTACTTTTCTTGTACATGTGATACCAATGTGGGGGAGTTACCTGTATGTTTGAAATGATAGATGCACGTTTACATGATAAAGTATTGTTGAAAATATAACATCTACTTGTCTTGTACATCTGATACCAATGTGGGGGAGTTACTTGTATGTTTGTTACAAACAAGGATGACTATTTGGATGACTATCCATTTTAGACAAGCATCACAAATATGGCATTATTTATCATTTATGACTAAGTAGCCTTCATAGTGAATATTTTTACCCCATTGATGGGTTTTCTCCATTGTAATCACGATGTCTATTGTTATGCTTTATTTAGCTACAACGTATTTATTATTGAGCTACTTTATGCATTTATTCATGCATGCTTCATCAATGCTTGCATTTTTTAATATAGTACCAAATCCATGTATTTGGTTTAGGGAGAGGCCCAAGAAATTCCATCTTGGGACCATTAAGAGATCAAGATATAACTAGTTCACATAATTTATAAATGGGTATGTGTTATGTTTTAGTTATAAACTCTATGTAGGAATGTGTAACTCATTATGAGTTTTTGTTTTTATTTCAATCATCGCTCATACATGCAATATGAGTATTGTTAGATATTATTTTAATTATCTTGATTTATTATTTGAATAGAATTGTAAGGGATATTTAACGATCATTAGGATTTTGTTCTATTCTTGTAAGAGGAATTAGGGTGTTGAGCATTTTATCTAATAGTGGGGTGGAATTAATGGATAAGAGGAATTAGGGTGTTGAGCATTTTATCTAATAGTGAGGTGGAATTAATGGATAACAGGGTGTTTGTACCAATGTTGGGAGTGGAATTTCATGTATGTTTCTTTTAAGGTTATATACTTAACGAAGGTATATTTTGGGGATATTTGATATGTAAGTCTAAGAAGATTAACCTAACATGCATTGGCTGAGTATCAAACATGGTAGAAGAGATCACTACTATTGAAAACCCAAAAATTGTGTTTTGTATTTATTATATTGAATGTGTTTATAATTTTTTTTCCGGAGAAAAAAACATAATTTTCATTACTTAAAATGGAAATTATATTATACAGATTCACGTATGTGCATTCAAAAAACCCAATAGGTCATCTCTCAAAAAGAAAAAAATAACATTAACTTGTATGCCTCATTCATGCATTCATATATGATCATTCAATATCCCTCATGTACTAGAAGCCTAAAACCGTACCTGTTTTTACAAGCCTATCAAGTTTGTTGTTAAGTTGTTATCAAAATTTACATAAATATGACTGTGTACATTATCCATCAGAAGATCTATATATATAGACAGAAAAAAGATAAATAAAGCATGGGATTTAGTTCATAGGATGCTCCACCTACAGACCCTCTATGAAAGGCCTATGGTACTAATATAAAGATGTGTCCCCTATATTTTATGTATACTTCCAAGTAACCAAAGTTTGTCGACCACCTGTTTTAGAAAGGGAGTTAGTCGTTGAGTTTCTTTCCTTACAGATGTGATGACATGAAATGTTGTCAAAAGCATGTTTAGGTTGAAATTTTTCTTCTAAAATAAGAGCCAATGTGTGCATGTGACATCTCTGTACATTATTGAACCCATTTATGATAATCTTAAATTCACCAAAAAATTGAATATGTCAGACATTTTTCTCAATAAAAAATAGGAGTAGGAACTTAAGACTAAGAATTTCAACATATTTATTTGATCCTTTGCCCAATCCACTTTGAAGCTTGAAGTAATGATTTTCTTAAAGATGAAGAACACACCCCCCCCCCCCCCCCCCCCCACCCCCAACATTAGCCTCCTTGTAAAGAGACCCCATCAAAGTAGGCCCAAGGGATTGATCAGTTAATCTCTTCAATAGTAATACTTCTTGGGTTTTTTACAAATATCGTCTTAGGGAGAAGAGACAAAATTTCCAAAACCTAGTTGCTAATTTTTCTTAGGGCTATCTTGTTATTTGCTTTGATAATTGCATTTCTTCATTAACACATTAAGTTCAACCCAAAATATCATAACATTATTAAGGTTTACATCATTATTCATGATCATATGCAACTATGTAGAAAAAACATTATCATCATCATCAATGTAGCGAAACATAAAGGAATAATAAAAGAAAATAATTCACACATAGAGACACTAGGATTGGTCAAAGACCAGGGAAAAACCCACTATAGGGAAAACCCTTGCAAATTATTCTTCTTAGATTGTCATCAAAGGATTTAGCAAAAGAGAGTACAATGATCCATTTCTTAATCTATACAACTAACTAGCAAAATAACTACACCATCCATGAAATGAACCCAACAATGTATATGTTCAAAACTTTGATTTTGAAGACTGTAATGAACTATCACTATTTGTAGTCAACTATTGAACCTTGCAGTCACTGAGCGAAGTCTTCGAAATATTGATTTTTCATCTTTTAGATCTCTGTCGCATGAAGGAGGTGACATGCGAGCGACTATAGTTTTTTTAGTCGCTCCGTTAAGCCTGGCATGTGAGCGACTGTGGTCAGATCTGGACTACGGAAACCTAAAATCCCCAGTCGCATGGATGGAGAGTTGTATGTGCAATTGGAAGGCTCGAGTCACATGGATGATATTCTTTGTGTGTGACTACAGTCGAATCCTTCCTATTTTTTTCTTTTGATTGGGACCCAAAACCCTAAATCAAAGGTGCGAGCTTCAGACCCAACAATTTCACCTCAGAGTGAACCTGATCCTTCGCAGACGATCCTCAAACCCGTGTGATCCAAAAGCCAAGATAGAATAGTGTCTCATCATTGTGTCCAAATGAGGTATAGGGCACTTGTATTTATAGCCTTTCAAGGTGGTCCACTTTGCTTTAGGGCTGACCTCATCAAATGTGCACATGTGGGCTTTTCTTCATAAGTACACCTTCCCTTATCCGATTTGAGTGATATTTAGGTCAATTTTGGTCCGCTCGAAAAGAGGAATTCAATGAAATCATTATCTCTATTAGGTGATCTATTCAAAGTGGAATTTTATTGCAGTTGAATATTTTTAACACTAGGTAGCCACATTGTCAGGAGAGGATGGCTTGTCTTAAAATATCTCCTTGTTTTGAGAGAGCCAAATGCCCCAGTTTATGAGAGGAGGAAGCCTTCTAATTTCCTTATGGTAACCCCCTTCCCACCATAGCCTCCATGCTTCATTTGAAGACTCTCCCTGCCATTTTAGAGCAAACCCTAAATGGATTTTAATGGAATTTCATACCCCTATTGCAAAGGGACATAAGAGGAAAAAATGGTCCACCATTTCCTCATCATTATTTAATAATGTGCACTAGTTGGTACCTCATAGAATCCTTCTTCTTTTTTTAATTTTACCTTGTAGGGATCTTATTATGCAAGACACACCATTGAAATAGGTGTGATTTTTCCATATATTTGAGCTCCATAGTTTCTTCCACACCACAGGTTTCTGATTTTCAATGAGGTGTAGGTACCCTATTTCTGGTGTGTATTCTCCTGATAATGAATGAACCCAAGCAAAAACGTCTTTCCTGTCACGGATGTAGACATGAGATGTGTTTAATGTTGCAATATAATTCTACCAAATGTTTGAAAAGTTATCTTGTAAAATTAGCTAATGATTTTTCGTCCATCCTTGTGCCCAAATAGATGTGTGTGTGTCATCAACCACCTAAGTTAAAGTGATTTCCCCCTTGGAAATTTAGAAAAAATATCAACTCACAAGATAGGTGATAATGCTCCCCATATCCCACCTAGGGGTCAATCCCTATCTTTACCTTTTCCCCATTCCCAACCTTCCATGCCAAGCCCTCCCCAATTATAGAAAAAGAAGATAAAACAATTTTCCATATGAAAGATATTTTTGGCCTCTTCATGTGTGTGTTACAGATCCATTTGGGCACATCAATCCCATCAAATAGATCAATGTTTTAGGGCTCATCAAACCCTAATTTCAGTTGCTACATGCCATAAACAAGTCACCCCTTTGAATGCCTCCTTCTTAGACAGTTTCATGACTTGAAGACATCCAGAAATGGCCTCTAGAGGGACAAGCGCAGGTAGGCCCATGTAAGGGTGCATTGCAGAGAAGTTAAGTCCATGTCAGGGTGCTTTGTAGAGCACTTAGGATTCCTTTCACCTACACTGGGCGAGTTTGAGCGAAATTCACATAGGGTTTGAGGAATATTCTTATCTTTTGGAGTCATCTAGAAAGTTGCCTCACTTATCAACTCCTATGAGCTCGAAAATGGATGAGGAATGAGTTAAGATGCATCCTATCCTCTCATCCCTTCCTCCATGGAACCAATTCTAAGTATAGAAGGCCATTCAATGCCACCATTTATGATAAAACCTCCTTCATCTCACTATAAATTGACCACTCATCTAAGTGATCAGGGGCTAGATTATGTTGAATTGTAAGGAGATAATGTTGCTATGAGATTTGGCTTTGAAGCAAGTATTGTAATGCTACAAGTTTGTCATGCTTTTGATTAGATTTGGATGGGATCCAAGATGGAGGAATGACTTTGAATCAGACACAAATGGTTATAATTCCTTCTTATATTCAATAAAGTGTTTGAACCTTTCTCCCATATGTTTGTATTGTTTTATAATGCTTATATGTGTGAAATGTATCTGATTCCATTCACTTATATTCAATAGATCTTTTTCTTTGATCGATTATTTGTTTTCCATTTTGTTTACAGGTATTTCTCAAGCATATTAAGTATGGGAAGGAGTGACAGGATCGATACAAAGCAGACGAGAGGAAAGTAGAATTACAGGTAGGTCTTCTCATCTTCTCATCTTATCTATTGCTTATAGGGAAAGACTAAAATACTTTAAACTGTTGTTCTAGATATGGCTACTTATCTAGGGAATTAATATTTATCCGTAGATACCAAATTATCCAAAAAAAATTGGTGACTCCACTGGGGAAGATCATCTTTCCTAGTAGCTTATCCACCTCCTAGGACATCCTTGCAGACCCTACTTGTGTTCATAGATTGTAATTCAGCTCTTTTTCATTGAAAATTTGGTCAAAATTGTGTCAATTTTCCTTTTGAAATGGCTCATTGTCAATAGCGCAGGCTTGTGAGGGACACAGTGCACTGCAAAGCACCCCTAGCTTAGGGATAGTGCTCTGAAGTGCACCGTCTCTCTTTCAGGGCTACGTTGATCCTCCTAGGGTCAGTTTCCCACCTTTGGAATGTGTTTTTGCCAACTTTCCTCTGTGTGTTTGTTTGTTGATTGATCAATGAATGTTTTGTCTCAGAGAACAAGTTTTCATCTCCTTGTCTAGCCCTACTTTAATTTGATTGATTAATTTTTCTTTAATGTTGTATTTTTCATTATCAGTCTATAGTCAAAGTTAGAATATAGTTTATTAATCTTTGTTCGAAAGAAAGTGTCATAAAGTCTTATTTTCCTTCGAAATAGAACTGTCATAAAATTCTTCATTCTTATGAAAGATTGATTGATTGTATGTGCATATTTCCTTTTGTTCATATTCACATTAAGGAAATCGAAAAGAAATACATGCATGTTGCATTGAAAATTTTGTGTGTGCTCATAGGAATAGTGTAGGGAAATTGCATTAGATTGCGCTCTTTGCTCTTTGATCAAAAGAAATCTGATTGCTCTATCCCTAAGTAGCTAGGATTTTCATTGTTAAATTGAGTGGAAAGAATGGTTATCATGATAGTTGCATTCCTAGGAATTTCAGAATACATCACATGGTGAACTTGAAAGGCAAATTCCTAAGCAAGATCAACTTAAAATTAACATCAATTTACCTAATGGAGCATTGTCATTAACGAAAACATTTAGAGGTTCAAGGCTAGAGACGTGTTCCAGCATCGTAAAACAAAGTAGTTGTCGCTAACTTGTTTGCAATACATCTCGAGTGTGATACCTCATTCCACATACATGAGTATATCGTAGCTCGTCCACGTACCTTCGAGGATATAGGGCAGTGTTACAGTATGTAAAGTATATGGGAATGCTCTCACTGTGTGGTTTTGCATTAGACAACACTTATACACACTGGGCCTCCATGTACCTTTAGGTCTATATGGGAGGACAACACTAGGTTGTTATCAATCCTTAGGTAACTGAGTCGACCGCCTTGTACAATGTGATACATCGAACACAGCATTCGGGGAGATTGCCTTCTTGTACTTCTTGGTTCGCCAGGATGTATTCTGCAGTTCATAGTTGCTTGGTAAACCTTTTGCCTAGCTTACCCCTTTTTGTTTATTTCTTTTTTAGTAATAAAATTAATCAGCAATTGTAGAGGAACATCAAACCTTACGCCGTCATTCATGGAGAACAACGAGTAAATCGCCTTTGTCTCCCGAAGTTACACCTATTCGGTCAAAGCAGTCTCGCTTAACTGAATCAAGTACATCAAGTACTCCTAGTTCTTCATCTGAATTACCTGAAACATCTATTTCGGTAAGTATTGAGACTCCAATTACTCCAACCATTTTTGGTACATCCATTTCTGAAGAAGAAGTTTCACAATTAGCCGAGGACATTAGCACTAATCCTATTGAAACAATAACCGAAGTCATTCAACAACAAGTTGATCCTCAGCTTGAAGTTGCTCAACAAGAAATTACTTCTGAACTTGAATCAATTCAACCATAAGTTAAACCAGAACCTATCATAGTTCAAACAGAAATTACACCTGAACCTAAAGTTGTTCAGGAACCTCTTTCTGAAACTATTATTCTTTTATCCAAACATCTGGACTTCGAATTTGAACATTCAAAAGTTGTTACTTTACCGGAAGATGATCAACCAATTACCCCTCAGACATTAGTAACTACTAAGACTTCCACTTTATCAATACCAGAAATCTTTTACGGACCAGATGGTGAAGTTCTTCCACTTGGTTTAATTGTTGTCGAGGAAGAATTGGAAGAAGATTCTACACTTGGAACCCCATTCCACAATGGAACTGGGCTTTATCTTTACCCTCATACTCCTCATTTTACTGCTCCTTTTGATCCTGCTTCTTTTCAAGTACCTGTCGATTCTTTAGGACAATTTTTGGGTCAATTAACTATGGCTAAACAACCATTAACATCCCAGACAATATCATCTGATGCAACTGTGGAAGAATCTTCTATTGCAACCTCTTCGATGTTTTCTACCACACCTTAGTTGCACCTATATGGTGAATCGTCTATCCTAGTTGGTTACCAATATTTATCTGGAACCCACTCAGGGGCTGCTTCTACTTCATGGTCGTCATCCATGTCCTCAACCAGAATTTTACCTAGTTCTTCTTTAATTGGAACTCAATAGTTTGATCCTGCATATCAATATCAAACTGGGGAATCTAGTCAATAAAGAACTATGTATCCATTAAATACTGTATTTCCACCATATGGAGAGCAATATTCTTATTCACCTTATCCTCCCTATGGAGGACCATCATATGGTAATATCCTGAAGTATTCAAGTCAGTCTGGAATTCAAGTTTGTTAGTGGCAACCAACAATGCCAATTCAACCAAGGCTTGTGTACCCAACACAACCAATGCAAACTGTGTCAGCTATTCCTACTACACCTATTGTTACTATTGTACCATAGTCACAAGTTCAAATTGTTGTATCTCAACTGGTACAAACTGGTTCTTCTACCTCACAACCACAAGTTTTGGGTCAAGAAGTTCAAGTTTCTTAGGCTGTTATACAACAACCACTTGTGTCTGGGGTTCAACAACCTCAAGTTAGTATACCCTTATCTGGACTGACTCAGGCTTACACTGGTATAGTTTATTCACAACCTAGCCAACCTTTCATTGTTGGGAAAAAGCAACCGTTAAATCGACAACAATTGCACCAACAAAAAAAATAATTGATTCAAGAACCGTGGCAGCCCCAATTTTAACAGCCTCAATTCCAACAATTCCAACCCCAATTTGGACCTACCCAACAGGCTCAACCTGAGTTTGGATAGTATCAAGCTTACCAAGGTCCTGGTCAACAAGGGTTTGCAGGTTACGGACAACCACAAATTCAACCTGGTTATCAACAACCACCTTATGCCAGATTTGTTCAACAACAACCTTATCAAGGTTACCAAATGCAGATGCCCTATGTTGGTATGCAAAGACCTATTACTTAGGAAATTCCATCATATCCTGGGTATGCTCAACCTGGCCTGAATCGACAGTTGCCATTTGTAGAAACTTTATAATTACCAGATTTAAATCGACTCTCTAATGATCAAATCTTATATGTGCCTTGGTGGCCAGTGATTCCGCATAAGTTACGTTCTTACATTCCAAAATTCAATGGAAATCCTGGAGAAGACCCATCAAATCATGTCATGACCTTTCATTTATGGTGTTCATCAAACTCCTTAAATGATAATTCGGTTAGACTTCGTCTTTTCCAAAGAATGCTTACTGGTCCAGCTGCTAAGTGGTACATTGAGTTACCACCAGCTTCTTTCAACAACTTTACGACTTTAGCCACCACATTTCTGACCCACTTCTAGTTAACTATCAGATACGAGACTAGAACGGAACTCCTAACCAACTTTAAACAGACTACTGCTACCCATATATCAAATCATATTAATGAGTGGTGGCATTGTCGTCGAATGGTTAAGACATATGTTCCTGATCAGCTTTTGGCTGAGTGGTTCATAAAATCCTTGTTTTCATCAATCACTAAGAATGTGGCAAAAGGTGGAGTTGTCACAAAAGAGCAAGTAATTGCTTGTTCCCAATATTTGGATTTGATTTACACACAATCCACCATGCTCTACGACAAAATTCCCAATGCACCCTGACCAGCTTTCACTGTTCCTCCTCCTCCACAATCAAGTAAGGACTCTCATGTTGGCGATGGTGTGATCGGTTCTTTGAGCATGCAAATGGAAGGAAGACCATCTGGTCAAACTCTTGCCATTACCAATCAAACTACCAATCCATCAGAAAACACTCTTGCTTCTGAAGTTAGTGTCGTGTCATTTGACAAAGGAAAAAATCACAAGCAACCAAGGGGCAAGAAGAAGGGGAAAAACAGGAAGAAACAAAATAATTCCCCTCAAGAGAAATCATCTAATTCCTCTACTTAGGCAAGGAAACCTTGTTATCCATGTCTAATCTGTAATGACAAGCATTTTACAAGATATTGTCCACACCACTCAAAAGTCTCTAAGCTTCTAAATACTTCTAACACATCTGCAGTGTTGACTGATTCGTTTCCAAACCCAGAGAAACATTAGGTTGTGATAGACCATGCTTCCATGTCCCAAGTACTCATGTTATCAACCACAAAGCCACAAAATTAAATTTTTGTGTCAACAAGAAATAAATATTACGAAAATCCACCGTCATCATCGAATAACTAGGCCACTGATCAACCTAATCCTTCGACTTCGACTTCATCTGAAAATATTCCACCACCTATTGCACCAGAATTGACAATAAAACCACCAAAGGGAGTTGTGCATAAATTGATATTTAACCCTTGAGCTGAAGCAGCTCAAAACTATAACATAGTGGAAGATCTTGCTCAATCACCTTCTACTATGTCGACACTTGAGGTGTTACAAAATTGTCTCTCCCAAAAGAAAGATTTATTGTCAAAAATTGGCAGAATAGATCCTACAGATTCCAATCTTGTGGTTTTCAACCATGCGATATATACACCACAATTACCAATGCAATTATCTTTCCTAATACAAGTAAAAGCTCTCAATAAAAATGTTCACCGAACTATTATTGATGAGCGGGAATCTACTTGGATTAAGTCAATGAGTTGCTAGAAAACACTTGGTTCACCACCATTGTCATGATCACCAACCACGTCAAAAGATTTTGACAGATGTACATATACTCCTTGTGGGATTTTGGGTAACCTGCAAATCGAACTAGGAGGAAAAACAATTACTGTTGAAGTTGAGGTAGTTGACGGACCCCTCGGTTACAACATTTTACAGGGAAGGCCATGGGTATATGCTATGGTTGTTATGGTTTCCACGTATTTCCGTACTATTTCATTCCCTTATAAGGGTGGAATCACAATTATCGATCAACTTTCCTTCTTTGCATCTAGTTCACAGGCTATGGGAAGCATGCCGTTGGTACACGGACCCCCGCTGTCACTTCAAAGTGTTGGAGTAGGTCTCTTTAAAGATCCCTCCCTAATGGGTACTTTTATGCTACCATCACCATCAAATTTGGTGGAAGTGGCAAGAGTGGAGACTTGCAACATGATTTCCTCCACCTCATCTGATTTAAGGAGGATTACCAACAATCTTTAAGTTGATAGTAATACTGAGGTTATGCTGCTAAGCCCCATTAAGCTTGCATAGCAAGCAATTTTTTTGGCTTGTGCGGCAAACCCAAATCCTCTTTCACCAATTGTATGGGTAGCTCGTTCGTTAGAATATGGTACTTCTTCTAATCCTTTCTCACGTATACATTCTACGGATGAAGAAATCATCCAACCAATGATGATAGGAGAAAAACCCTGTGAAGATTATCATCATCGTTCCCATCTTCCAGATGACATTGAAGATTATTCAAATGAACTAAACCACCCTTCAGTTGTTGATTTCCTTTCGAATTCAATTTTCATAGCCAAAGTAGAATACGAGTGAAACTTGTCAAATATTGAAGAAATGATTTCTATAATATTTCGACCAAACCTAATGTTGTAGAGAACATTCATGTTGGCAAATCTTGTTGGCATTATGTTTCTGGTATGGTTATATGTTACAGATGTTGTACTTGATGGCAACACCCATGGCATGGCTCTCAATATGATGAGAATTAAGAAGTACGCAGGAGAAAAGTTCACGGAATTTTATGCAGAGAAAAGTTTATAAAAGTTTATTTCATGTGGAGAAAAGTTCACGGAATTTTATGCAGAGAAAAGTTTATTTCATGTGGGAAAACTTACCTTTGGTCCATGGTAGTTAGTCCTTGGAATTTGAACCTATGGTTTTTGGACCATGGCATCTCGACAGACGTGTTGATCCCTAGTATTGAGTTGATGGTATTGGTTTGTTATGGTTTTGGCCCGTGGTATTGGTCCATGATTTGAGGAAGAGCTTGCCTATATAAAGCAAAGGAGATCATTGGCTTGTGTATGCTTTTGGGTTGAATATCTTAAGATCTGAAATATTGGGTTATTGTTTCAAAAGCTCGATCTATATGAAAGTGAAGTGGAAAGCGAATCTGTGAAGGGTGATCTCTCGAGCGCTGCAGCTGCGGAAGTGCGGAGGCACCGCAGGAGACACCACAGGAGGCGCCGCAGGAGACGCCACAAAAGGCGCCACAGGAGACGCCACAGAAGGCGCCACAGGAGACACCGCAGGAGACGCCACAGAAGGCGCCACAGGAGATGCCACAGAAGGCGCCACAAGAGATGCCGCAGAAGGCGCCACAGGAGATGCCACAGAAGGCGCCGCAGGAGACGCCACAGAAGGTGCCGCAGGAGACATCACAGAAGGCGCCGCAGGAGACGCCACAGGAGGCGCCGCAGGAGACGCCACAGAAGGCGCCCCAGGAGACGCTGCGGAAGGTGCCACAGGAGACGCCATAGAAGGCGCCGCAGGAGACGCCGCAGGAGACGCCACAGGAGGCGCCGCAGAAGACGCCACAGGAGGTGCCGCAGGAGACGCCACAGGAGGCGCCGTAGGAGACGCCGCAGGAGGTGCCACAGGAGACGCCACAGAAGGTGTTCTGGGTTTAGTTTTCTGTTATTGTGGATCTGGTTATCTAGGTGACTTACTGGTACTTGATGATCATTTGATATTTATGGATCCAGTTTGAAAATTTATGAAAAGTGGTCCTTGAAAGAAAAGATGTAGGGGGTTGTAGCTCCCTTCAAGGAGAGACTGGAAACGAGAGAGTTGTATCTCTCTGCAGGTTGCAGCCTGCGTACTGGTAAAGGATTGCACCAGTACAAGACCATTGTAAAAGGAGTTTCTAATTTGAAAGAAGATAGAGA
>APFE030509164.1:0-14455 GCA_000404065.3 Pinus taeda | reverse complement strand
TGTCTTTTCGAATGAGTAGCCCTCTAGGTTTGGCAGCTACCCTAGAAACAACAGTTTAAAGCAATTCACAATTTCTTCTATGTATAACAGACAAGAGAAAGACAACGGAACCAACCTGGAACTTCCGCTTAATCCCTTTGCTTGATCTCTCTCCCCTTTGACAAAGCTTGCAACTCCTCCCCGTACTTATCCCACTTGGAGAGTACCTGTAGAAACACAGTAACAAGGAACCATCAAAGCATCTCGATCTATTATATCATAAGCATTACATAATCAAATATATAATGAACATACAATAGCATTCACAAATGATACAATTCACAATTGCACAATTATATGGAAGAAAACTTGAAGAACTTTATTAAATAGAAGGGAGAATTACAAGCTAGTTGTCTGATCCAGCATCATCCTCCCAGCATCAATCCCTCTTCACCTCATGAAATAGCAAGATCACACCAACAATACAATTCTCTTTCCTCAAATACAAACTATGAGCACTTCCATGCAATTCACAAAATTCCAGCCTCTAGATCTCTTAGGTGAGGGATCCATTTATAGATGTGTGCAAGGGTGTGAGTCATCTCTGGTTTTTTTATTAGTGTCATTCCACTTGTTGCAACTGGTTCCACTTGGGGATTTCTTGGATCTCTTACTCATCCCTGGGCAAATTCAGAGAGGCAAGTGTCATAGGAGAAGTTTCTAGAAGATTCCATGAGTATCCACTTAGAAAATTGTCTCAAACATTTGTCCATCCTCACCCATCACACCCTATAGAAGGCCTAATCAGTATGCATCACACCTGAGCAGTGTACCACTCAGTATGCATCACACTTGGCTAGTGTAGCAGTCAGTATGGTTTAGTTTAGGCCATTTTTAGATGGTTTTTCAGACAGAACTTTTGGGGAATGATGTAATTATATTGCCATGTTCTTTTAGGGTATGAAACAACTCTTTTAGGGGTTGGTGAGCCCTAGTTTATCGACATATAAGTTTGGGGTTGAAGTGCCCAAATATTTCTATAACAGTTGCCCCCTAAAGCATGAAGTTGTAAATCTTGATGTCGGGTGAAATGATTTATCATGAGGATCCGAGGTTTCAAACTGGAAGGTGACCTGTATAAGATACAATACAATACATCATCATAATATAATTTTCATGATCTAGATGAGGTGGGAATTCCCATGCTCAGCTTTATAAATTCATTTCATGTACATAGAACAAATAGTCGTCTATATATGCAAACTGGTGATTCTTCAGATGTAGAGTCATCATCTTTGGTTCAGATGACCATCTGTGCAGCTTCTTTCTACATTTGATCTCTTTATATCCTTGAATCTATCGTAGCTCAGATGGATGAAACTAGATCTGGGGTCTTCAAACTCGTTCAATCTTTGCCCGATGTACAAGTCAATCCACGTGAAGAGATGTTCTGAAGTCGAACATGGAAAGACATCGCCTGATTACCAACCAATAATGTGGGTTGTTAACATATGCGAGAGGAATCACCAATAATGATAATGAACCTCAAGGTACTACAGTACAATTCACGTGGTGTGAATATATGATCTGACATCGAACACCATGCAAAATCCTTTGGTCGAAGGTCATTGATGTCAACCTGTCGCCAGAAGTGAGAAGCTTGCCATTGAGGCATGCAAGCTTCAAAGTACTGAAAGAGTTGTTTCTAAGCCAAATTCTTGGATAATGAGCTGATTTCGACAAGAAGTGACTCGTCGTAGGAGGGCCTTAATGTATCCCACATCTACGACATGAAACGAAGCAAATGATTTTCTGTAGGTGAAAACGATCTGACGACACAAGGTTCAGGAATGGCGGTCATGAAAAATGGAGGTTGAAGGTATTGCAATGGATAAGGCATTAACTGGATTGTTGTTTCTCAACTGAATGACTTCTCTTGAACATGTCGACGACACTGAGATGGATTGGTAGCGTTAACCCCAAAATATGGATGGTGTGGAAGACCAATGGTGAGATGACCGGTGAACGGAATAACCCAACCAGACTCAATAATGGTGATGGAGTGAAAGTGTCATATTTCAAGAGCGACTTGCTACCATAAATTTCTTCAAGTTTCTTCCCTTTTTCCCTAGTCATTGCTGACCAGTACCTCTTTATTTTTGTCAAGCTTGAGGTGGATAACATATGCTTGTTCTATAATTTGCCCTTCGGGCAAACCTGTCGCTATGTTTTAACGAGTCTAGCGATAGTGAAACTCGTTCTTGTCTAGAATGGACAAGTTTGTCTCTATTGTTTTAACGAGTTTAACGATAAGGATAACTCGGTCCTTTTCATGTTTAGATAGTTTGAAAAGGAATGAAAAGGGGACTCTGTCTCGTCTAGAATGGATGAGTTTGTCACTATTGTTTTAACAAGTTTAACGACAAGGATAACTCGGTCCTTTTCATGTTTAGAGAGTTTGAAAAAGGATGAAAAGGAAACTCCAGAAGTTCTTTTTCGTAAAATAATCCCTTAGGTCTGAAAAAAGATAAAATAATACAAAGGGGATGACTTTTCCGATCACTTTAACAAGCTAAAAAAGACAAGCGCTTGAACTTTTTTGTGAGATAATCCCTCGGGTCTAAAAAAGATTAAAACATATAGGAGGGATGACATTTCCAATCACTTTAATGAGATGGAAAGGTCGGTGCTCGACAATATTTTCATATTTAACGAGTCTGAAAAGGGTTTAAAGGAGACTCGATTTTGAGGAACGAGTCGTGTCTAGGGTAGCAACTGGTTCCGGGTAAGCTCAGAACTTCTCAAAACATGGTCGTTTCTGGGAAAAGGTTGGCTAACAAGACCAATCATTGTAGTTGTTCCTCAAAAAGGGTAAACATCCAAGTGGAAGCATATGATCGGCCAAAAGAATGGAGGTGATGAGAGGTACACAACCAAATCTTAAAAGGCTGATAGCATGGCAATCACAAAGGTTATTTACTGAGGTGGGTTCATTTTTTAACGAGCTTGAACCGTGGGGGAACTATGCTTGATGTCAATTCCATTTATTCACAAGCTCGGAACGACAAAATTATGCTTGAATTGGTAGTCGAAGATATTCAATTCACTGTCTAGCATATCAGATTCTTTCATCAGTCATTCAACCTACTCAAAACTCCATGACATCGTTTTAGAAATACATATATATGGACGAAAAATGAACTAAAACTAACAATTTACTTGAATTACATGAATAGTAAACATAAAAAGTAGTTTTACCTTTCACTTTCATCATTTCATTTCAAATTTGGGATTTTGGAGCTCTGGAGTGGTTTTCCCCCTCAAATTTCACCAGTTGATTTTGGGAGATCCAGTGGACCATTTTCTACACCGTTAGGACTAGATAGGAGCTAACCTTGAGCTCTTCATTTTCATTCCACCTTTTCTTGATTCTGAGCAAGTTTTTTCACATTTATGGTCCCTTGGGGTTTGAAGATTTCATTCCCCAGTCATTGCACCTAGTCTGCATCGAAAGGTGTGATGCATACTGAGCTATACAATGGCCAGTCAATATGCATCTCACCTTGCTCAAAGGCAAGGTGCGATGGGTGCAGAAAGGCATCTTTACACAATGATTTTTCATCAAATTTTTGCCCGTTTTTGCTCAAATTTGGATCCTAACTCATCTTTTGTTTGCATTTCAGATATTTGTTGGATCAAGATGGTCATCACATGGCGTGAGTGAGAACATGAAGAGGAGGACATGATTGCTTTACACAACCAGGGCACAATTGATGCATTACGAAACTGTGGCTTGCTAAAGTTCTTCCGCATATCCAGCATGAGGCAATAGATTAGTTCGTTGCAGTATTTTCTCGATGCTTGGGATTCGATTGACCAGGTATTCTAGATCAAAGGTAAATATATTCCATTGACAGTCAAGGACATTTACTTTCTGACGGGGTTGTCGAGGTATGGTGCCCCTCAGAGATGGATCTCATCCCAGCAAAGATGGCAAGATCAATATCCAAGATATCACTGATCAACCCTTGAGGACAATTTTATTTACCTTTGCTAGATTGGCTGGCAGCGCGGCTTTACACTTGGCAAACAAATCTTACATGCAGTATGCCCTGGAATGCCTAGAACTAAAGGTGTTCAACTAGTGCGAGGCGGTACTTCCTGTCATAAAAGAACAACTCTCCAAAGTAAAGAATAGAAGAACCAAGAATTTTGGCTATGGTTCCATATTGACTGCTTTTGCTTTGGAGAGAATTCCACTATGCAGCCTCAGAAAATCTCACTGGGATTGCCAGCACCGAGGGAACCACGGATGTAGAGATGGGTTGATCTTATGGCTAAACATGTTGGCCAGTCACAGATTTCCTTCTCTAATGCCTTTTTTGAGTGGTTCGACCGTCAGGAGATGGTATTTGCAGAGTATCCATACGTCGGGATGGATTTCCGAGGCGACCCAGACTTGGCGTTACCAGCTGGCAAGTAGTGGAGTACTATAGGTAAAATGATTTGACCACATCTTAAAGCCACTCACATATCTAATCATATTCATGAGTGGCGAAGTCATCGTCGAATGGTAAATACGTATGTTCCTGGTCAACTTTTAGCTAAGTGGTTTATTAAGTCCCTGTTGCCATCTATCACTAAGGACATGGCGAAAGGAGGAGTTGTCACTGAAGAGAAAGTCATTGCTCGTGCCCAATATTTAGACTTGATCTATACTCAGTCTGGCATGCTCTACGACAAAATTCCTGACGCTCGTAGACCAGAATTTTCCGTTCCACCCCCTCCTAAATCGAATAGGGACTCTTGTGCCGGTGATGGTGTGATCGGTGCCTCAAGCACGCAAACTGCAAAGGCTCCATCTGGTAAAGCTCTTGCAATTTCTAGTCAAAATGCAAATGAAAAACCTCTTGCCTTGGAGATTAATGTCGTGTCATCTCACAAGGGCAAGAATCCAAAGGAACCAGGGGGCAAGAAGAAAGGGACAAATAATAAGAAGAAACAAGAGAATTCAACTCCTGAAAAATCTTCTGAGACCCCTACTAGTCCAAAGAAACCTCCTCGTTTTCCATGTTACATATGTAATGGGAAGCATTATATGAGATATTGTCCACATCGAGTTGAGGTTGCAAAATTTTTAAAGACTTCAAGTACCTCAGCAGTGTTGACTAATCCGTTTCCAAACCCAGAAAATAATCTAGTTGCTATTGATCATGCTTCCACATCCCAAGTGCTTATGCTATCCATCTCAAAATAACAAAATGATGCTTTGATATTGACAAGGAATAAAGATTATGGGAATCCATCATTGTCAAACAGCGAGGCTACAGATCAACCTAGTAGTTCAACAATGACTTCGCCAGAAGTTGTTCCACCCATTATTCCTGAATTAACTATAAAGCCACCAAAGGGAGTCATACATAAATCAACATTTAATCCTCATGCTCGAGCTACACAGAATTATAATATAGTGGAGGATCTGGCTCAATCGCCATCCGCTATGTCGACATTGGAGGTACTGCAGAATTTCCCCTCCCAAAAGCAGGCTTTGTTATCAACAATAGGTGGGATTGATCCAATGGATTCCAATCTTGTGGGCTTTAATCATAAAGGATATACACCTTAGTTACTAGCCCAACTCGCTTTCCTTATATAGGTAAAATCCCTCAATAAACTTGTTCATCGAACAATCATTGATGAGGGGGCATCTACCTGTATTATGTCAATGAGTTGCTGGAAAACTCTAGGTTCACCACCCTTGTCACGATCATCAATGACATTAAAAGCATTAGATGGAAGAACATACACGCAGTATGCGATTTTAAGTAACTTGCAAGTTGAACTGGGGGGCAAGATACTAGAGATTGAAGTCGAGGTCATTGATGGAAATCT
This sequence comes from Pinus taeda, assembly GCA_000404065.3. Lineage (NCBI taxonomy): Eukaryota > Viridiplantae > Streptophyta > Pinopsida > Pinales > Pinaceae > Pinus > Pinus taeda. The sequence continues at coordinate 8,584 of APFE030509164.1, read as the reverse complement.
TGATTACAATATCTTACTGGGAAGGCCCTGGATTTATGATATGGTTGTCGTTGTGTCTACATATTTTAGAAAGATTGCATTTCCCTTCCAAGGTGGAATTACAATCATTGACCAACTAGCCTTTTTTCCTAACAGTTCACAAGCTACTAGAAGCATTCCATTGATCCATGGAAGTTCTCAATCGCTTCAAAATGTCAGAGTAGGTCTCCTAAAAGACCCTTCCTTAATGGGCACTTTTTCCCTCCCACCTCCATCTGGTCTTGTGGAAGTGGCCACAGTGGAAACCTGTCATATGATACCTTCTACATCACCTGAGATTAAGAAGAACTCTGATGATTTTTATAGTGCAGATCACTGCGAGGTGTTGCCACCAAGCCCCATAGAATCTTTGTAGCAATCAATTTTCTAGGCCTGGGCGGCAAACCCGAATCAGCACTCAACGAGTGTTTGGATAGATAGGTCTTTAGAGTATGGTACCTCTTCCAATCTTTGGTCTCGTATACATTCTACAGATGAAGGATTCATCCAATCAATGATGATAGAAGAGATGATGTGGGAAGATTACCACCATTGTTCCCACCTTCAAGATAACAATGAAGATTATTCAAGCGACCTTAATCATCCTTCAATTTTTTATTTTTTATTAAATACTATAAATACAGTGGATTCTGAGTGAAATCTATCCAACATTGAGGAAACTATCGCCATTAATATTTCAACCAAACCTAATCTTGTAGAGAATATTCATGTTGGCAAATCTTGTTCTCCATCAGAACTAGAGATTTACTGCGCTCTCTTTCGTGAATTCAGAGATGTCTTTGCATGGTCATATGAAGAAATTCCAGGCATTGACTCAAGAATTGTTGAACATGAAACCAAGATGTATCTAGATGTCAAACCAATACAACAACGACTTCGACCTTTCCATCCAAAGAAAGCCGCTACCATTAAAGTAGAAGTTGAAAAACTTTTGCATGCTGGTTTCATTTACCCTATTCCTCACTGATTGGGTATTGAATATTGTTCGTGCAATGAAAAAACAAGGAACAATTAGAGTGTGTGTCGATTATAGGCATGTAAATCAAGTGTGTCCAAAGCACAACTATCCTACACCCTTTATCGACCAGATTATTGATGAATGTGCCGGATGCGAAATCTTTTCATTCATGGATGGATTTTCCGGATACAATCAATCCAATATCCGCCCACAGGACTAGTTGAAGACTGCATTTATATTTCTATGGGTCACATTCACGTATCGTAAATTACCTTTCGGTTTGAAGAACGCAGGCGGAACTTTTCAGCGGGCAATGAATTATTCCTTCCATGACATCAAACACATCGTTCAACCTTATCTCGACGATCTATCAACTCATTCGCGAAAGAGGACTGATCATCCGCAACATTTGAGAGCCATATTTCTACGTTGCCAACACTACAAGATACGACTCAATCCGCACAAGTGTGTGTTTTGTGTTGCACTATTGGTTCTGGTCAATTACTTGGTTTTGTATTTTCTAAGGACAGAATTCGACTTGACCCTTTTAAGGTTCAGAGAATCGTTGACATGCCTCCACCTTAAAATTTGCTTCAGATTCAGAGACTCCAAGGGGAAGCTAACTTTCTGAGGAGGTTCATTCCACATTATGCTAAGCTCGCTAAAGGTTATACACGTCTCTTGAAAAAAGGAGTTCCCTTCCACTGGGATCAGGTTGCGCAAGCTTTCTTTGATACTTTGTGTTGAGTAGTAAAAAGGGTCTTTTTCACCTCTATTTACCCTACATTAATTATCAATCCAGGTACGATTTGTTATCTCAAAGAGTGTACTTAGTTTGAGGTAGTCACTTGTCAAGAGTAATGCTAGTAGTATAGTGCTTTTGCAAAAGTAAATAAATGCTAGAAACAAACTCTAAATGTAATGGAAAGAACTTGAAATGCGTTGTAACTAAATCATCTATTTAAGGAACTACAACACTTCATCAGTCAAGGTTGCAGTAATGATAACCCTTCCCTTTGTAAACTGATGCAATTGAAAAGCAATCAAGGAGAAGATCATCAATTTGGGAACTAGACAACAAGAGTCAATGTTCACTACAGTTTCAGATTGTTAGGTTCACACCAAAGCAATTACTTGAAATGATAATTCAATTAACGGGAAAGGGAACATCAACTAGTCTATTTTTAAAAAGATTGAACAACAAAGTTTTAACCTATAGATATGAATTGAGCAGCAATTGTAATCTAAAGGAATTAAGCAGCAATCTTTACCTCCAAAATGATTTGAACAACAAACCAAAAATGGAACAGCAAACTAAGGTAAGTTTAGGAAATATTGAACAGCAACCTGAATCAAATGTAAATGCACAACAAGCTAAATCGAATGTAACACACAGCGCATCTATATTGAGGGAAGTAGTAATCTGGGTTTCAGCATAACAAATATTAATCACGGTTATGAAGAAACAGCAATTGCAGTTATCATGGAACAACAATCCCAATGAACAGCAATCACTTTTAGAGATAAACCATAGCTAAATAGACAATAGTACCAATCTATAAATACACAGCAATGTTACTCTGTAAACGAATAGTAATGGTAATCTGTAATGGAACAACAATATTATACAGTAATATAAATTGTAAAGAAACGACAATGTGATATAAATTCAGAATGAACAGCATAACATTCTAGTTGCAGAAGATAACCTTACTATTCAAATATGAATGAAATATAACAGAGCCAATACATGAAATGATAAGGAACAGTAGATTACAGAACGAAGCAAATAAGAGAAATCAAACCACACACGACTTGGAATTGGGAAATAATGGTATAGGAAGAAAGTGATCCACTAGGGTCGGGCCCTTAGCCTCCAGGGATCCACTGCTGTGATTACTCCAGAATCAAAGATAGAACTACAATAGAGTTTATGTATTAATCATGAAAACAGAGTTACAGTAATCGCTCTTTAAAGAGAGTCGATGATCAAAGTTTAAGTTACAACAGTGAATTCTATAAAACAACAATAATCCACCCCCTAGGCTAGCAACGTTGTCCCTTTTTATAGCGGCCAGGTGGAAATATCAAAGATACAGATATTCTTAAGGTAGCAATCCCTCAGGATGAAAGGATCCTGAGGGATTCGCCATATCGTTATTTCTCAATTATCTCTTCGTTCGCTTCCACTGATTTGGTATCTCCTCTTCCTTTTCTTGGCTTATGCGCTCCGATCTAGATTTCCTTGTTTGGATGTGGTTCCCTGTCAAAGGGACAGCAGTTGGTTTCGTCTTGTCTTTTCCTTTGAAATGGCAATCTTCCATTTTCTTCATTTTCTACATAGGAAAAGGTAATAATTAGTCATTTTACGTTACTCACAAGTCTCATAAACTTTATCATAATCCTTCATCATATGCCCATTTCATAATGTAAAGAAGTTATGAATTAAAGGAAAAGATAACGAAATAAGTGGCAATTACATACCTTCTCTAATGCTCAACACACCCCCCTGCTTACCCTTTTTCATGCCCTCATGAAAACATTGTAATTGACATGCAAGGCAGTTCGGGAATAAGCTGGAGAAGGGTTCTCAGTAGGTGGTCTACAACCATGGTTCCTAGCTAAGAATTCAAAAATATGCCCTGTCTGACCTTCGAGCAATTCATATAAGACTCTATATCCTAGTGCAGGGTACCAAATGACTGGACTTCAGAATCTACAGCCTAACCAAGACGGGCCTTCTCCCAAAATGAGGTCACCATAGATACCCAAGCAGTCAGCAGCTAGCTTAAAATTCTCATAATTGAATGGTTCTCTGTTTTGGATATTCCAATTAGAAGTCTGGTATCGAAATTTGGCTGCTGCTATGGCAAGGTCTTTGATGGTAAAGAAGTATTCTACCCCTTGCCAGATGACTGCTGTGTCAATAGGTCCCAATGTCTCGATCACACCCTGAGTTCTCATTAGGCTCCTATGTTTATTCCATAATTTCAATGCGTTTCTAGGTTCACCCCTCACCCATAGATCTAATCCATTCTCCTGTCTTTGAAGTACATTGTAGGCTTTAAACCACTTTATTTGATTAACGCCAAAAGAAATAAATGCCTGCAATTGGACATCACCCACAAAAGGGCTAGGGTTCTATTCTGTCTCTCCATCTAATACAAGATTGCGCAAATAAAATTCACATTACAGTCGCTGAACTTTCACCCCGTAATGCTTACAACAGTTTATGAAGTCATCAATGGTTTTTATCTCTATAAGTACTCTTGCCTTGATAGCCTTAATTTTCAATTGTAAATATCTTTCCATTAAAAAAAAATCATAGTTTCTGGCAGGTGCCCTACATGCTAGAACATCAGTATATAGAGAATATAAGGTATCCATTTGATTTGTAACTATGTCTATTCTATCGGTTACCTTTTTGACTCTTTCCTCTGCCTTTTTCCATCCTTCAAAGTCCTGGCTTTCTAATGCATTGATGTTCTTCAGCTGTTGTTGTAACTTCTGGTATTTTTCTCGAGGAATAGTCTCCTCTGTGATTTTCTCTATTGTTTGTTGGGCTTGTGCCAAATCTTTTCGCAGAGTTATTATCCTCAGCTCATTATCCAACGTGATAATTTTGGGCTGGAGATCTACTTGGATCTCCTTATCGCAGGCTGGTGCGTTGTCTGTTTGTTCTTCTACATTTGCAACAGCCAGATGTTATTCCTTTCGATTCTGAATAACAGGTTGGACTTGAGTCCTCTTAGGATTTTTCTTATGGGGTTGTGCCTGGGTGGTTGCATGCTTTGCCACAGAGGTTCCTTTTGATTTCTTCCCCATTTTCAAGACTCTTATATGTTGTTGAAATAGCTTAATTACGTTAAGCAATCTCTGTTGTTCCTTTCGCAATCTTTTAATTTCCTCTGTTTCCTTGGAAGGAGCAATTGTTTGTTTTCTATGGCTTGGGCTTTGTACCTTAGGCATTGTACCTTCTCCTTGGCCAATTTCCTTGTTTCCTTCTTGGGATACTTCTTCAGAGTTCTGTCGATCAGGTTTTTCTGGGGTAGAAACCCTAGTTTGTTCTACTATCTCCTGGGCAGCTTCTTCTTCTACCTCTTCTTCATCATGCAATTCTTCGGGTGTATTCTGACTAGGAACATATTTTTCCTCTTCCTCATCCTTGTCACTCTTCTCCCCGGATATACTCTTATCATGAGCAGAGTGATCCTCTTCTTCTTCCTCCTCGTCACATAGTTCCTCAGATGCATTTTTATTACGAGCAGAGTGCTCCTGTGACCCTTCTTCGGTATGGGGGTTGAGTGGGCTGTGCGGTTGGACATATTCACCCATACTGGCTAGAATTTGGGCCAATTCATCTTCTTGCAGAGGGTTTTGTCGTGGACTTTCGCTGCGTTGCTCTATTTCCTCCCCTTCTTCCTGACCGGATTGCTCAGTCTCCTCCTTCGGTTCTCTTTCATCATTTTCCTCCAATTCTTTTTCGTTCTCCCCACCTTCCAATCGTGGGGGTTGTTCGTCTTCTGAGTCATGTATTTCCACAGGTTGACTAATGTTTCCCTGGGAATTTCCCAGCATTCCTCCACTCCTTTCCAACCTAACAAATTTTCTTCGTTTCAGTGGTCTACTCAATGTACTGGCAATATGTTTTCGTTTTGGGGCTGGCAAAGCCATTCCCCCATCTATCGAGAAAATCAATTCTTCCCAACTAGTATGTTGTTGGGCAAGAATGTAGTTAACTATCAGTCGTATTAACCCATGGTGGCTTACTACTGACTCTACATGCCGAGATATCCTCATGCTTTGGGAAACATCGTGTAATAAAAAATTTAAAAACGTAGGCAAATTCACAACACATTTTTTCTTCAACACGGCTGAGATGGCATGGTCTTACCAGGTCTTTTCTGCCATCACAAGCAATGTAGCTCTAGATAATTCTCGCCAATTCCGCCCACGGCTCTCCCAGGGTTGCCGCAGGACTCCTTTCCCTTTGACAGTAAGGTTTTGCCCTTCATCTTGGAAGATGGTTATGGTGTCTTGCAGTCTCACCTTTTTCAGAGTCCACACAGGCCCAGCGACTAGCAGTCCCGAAATTTCTACAATTATGTCATCAGTGACTGCTATCTATCTCCCTCACACCATGGAATGATTTTCTTACAAGTTCTGCAGAAACTTGATTGCCACCGTCTCATTAGATTGTTGTAGACGGTTAAGGTAAGCTATCCATCCTTCCCTTGCTAAGATTTCTCGTGCAGCATCAGAGACCATTAACACCTGTGGCTCACTGCAAATTGATCTTCCTCCCATCTTATTCATGCTTAGCACACTGTAAAAACACAAAGACAACAATGGAACAACAGGTTGTTCAAATTTTTAGCTCATTGTTAAGAAAGCACAAAGAAGATGATGGAACAACGAGTTGTTCAAATTTCTAACTTACTGCTAATTTTTGCAGAGCAAAACACAGAAATGGCAACGGAATAGCAAGCCACACATATTGGGAAACAAAATACTGTTAAGCTTGCTATTCCCGAGTCATAATTTTTTCAATGATGAGCTGACACGTATGCCAATGAAATATGAAGATCACCCGCGCCCCCCTGTAATGTGATAGGCCGTCCTCGGCCATCAAATAAAGGAGCAGCGTGTTGAATGGCAATGATACAGAGGAATAAAGGAACAACATATAGAGATATGCCATGATAACAAAAATGAGCGGATTACCGAAATCGAGGCGTATGATAGAATTCCTAATAAATATGGAAATGTCATGATATGATGCGAGAAATGGAGGATAGGACAGCTGACGTGAATAAAAGTTCTTATGCGATCATTATCGACTTTTACCATCATGATTGACTTGTAAATGATTTTCATGTATCAAAGGTTTGAAAGGGTTATATACATAGTCTCATTTGAAACCACTTATAAAGATATAAGAAGAAGGGTTTTATAATTACTATTGGTATATAAGAAATATGACTTCAATACCATCAACAGTCTCATTTGAAACCACTTATAGAGATATAAGAAGAAGGGTTTTATAATTACTATTGGTATATAAGAAATATTACTTCAATACCATCAACAGAGCTCTATTGCCCACAGGTGTCCATAACCTTGATAAAGTTGTTTATTTCACCCTTGGAACCATAATCCTTTATGTATGCCTAGGAAAGTGTTGTGCAATGTTAGAATGGAGGCCATTGTGTTGGCTTGGTAAGCAGATGAATCACAATGTGTTGGGTCCCTATAATACTAGTGATTACCCCATTACTATTGTAGTTGTACCCCTTATTAATATTGTTGTGGCCCTATTGCCCCCATATTGTTATTATTGTGCCCCACAGAATCCCTCTATTGTTATTTTTGTGGCTTTATATTATTATTGTTAGGTCGGCTGGGTTAAATTGTGACTCCTTAGACTCCTATATATAGAAGGGAGGTTTTGTCATTTGAATCATCCAAGAATTTTTCATTTATCTAATGTAAAGGAGGTTGCCCCCTCGAAGAGGCTGAATTCTAAGGCGTTGATCTATCTTTTCTATCTTCTCTTGAGCTGGTTTCATAACATTTGGTATCAGAGCTCGGAAACTAGGTTCGCTGCTCCAACAGGCATCGTGGCATTTTCGCTATCTTTTTCCTGCAACATTTCAGAGCTAAAAAATAAACCATTTGAGAAGCCATCACGCAGATCTGGGTCCGAATTTCAGAGCTTTTGTGCTATATTTCCGATATATGATTGAGGAAGTTGGTCTTTGCAGACGCCCTGAATTACATTCCAAACAGGTGACCGGCGAAAATCATCATAACTTTTTCTCTGAGCATTGGATTGAAATTTCGTAAGAAGGTGTAGAAAGAGGATGGACTGTAGTTTCTTGTAAATAATTTTCAGAGCCAAAGGTTGAAACAGTGACTTGTGGCACGTCGTACAAGTTCGCTCTACTGAACTAGTCTATAGTCAAGTCACTCTGGGAGATTTCACATAACTGTTCCTTGGAGAATCCAATTTGGATCAGACTAGTGGCATTGGAAAGAGGACACAGAGGGCTACCACAGGGTGAAATTTCATAACTAGATGATCTGAAAGTACAGAGATACATTAGAGGCAATATTGAGCTCCTACAAAGTGAAAAAAAAGGTGTATAGATTCTTTTAAATTTTTTCTTAAGATTGGTTTGAAAATTATTTTGAAGGAATTCAAAGGACTAGTAGAGCATTATTATCGGTAACTGATGGCCCGAGGAAAGAAAATGCAAAAACCTAGTAAGGAACCTGAAAGATCTAGCATGAATCAAGAAGACGAGGAAGAAATGTTATATGATATATCAAAATTACAAGAACAGGTGCAACAAGTGTCACTTGCACAAAAGGCAACAGAATCTAAGATGGATGGTTTAAGGAAAGATGTAGAAGCTAAGATGGATGGTTTAAAGAAAGGTGTAGAAGCTAAGATGGATTGTTTAAAGAAAGGCGTAGAAGCTAAGATGGACGTCATGGAAGTTAAGATGAATGGCATGGACGCTAAAATTGATGGCATGGATGATAAGATGGAAGAATTGAAGATAAATATGAATAAGTTGCTAC